>JAKSZP010006055.1:0-30304 GCA_022478985.1 Massospora cicadina | reverse complement strand
ATATAGCCCTGCATGGGGCCAGAAGTGGGCGGAGGCAGCAGCCCACCTCAACGCACTTGAAAGGCAACACAAACATCGGGTTTGTGTCCAATACAGGGCCACACGCATCACTAAGGGCGACAAGTGCACCACATACTTCTTCAAAAAATTTTTTGCACCACACCAGAGCGTGGCCTGCACACAGGTGCGAAGATCAGATAATTCTATCATGGACACACTGGCCGAAGTGGCAATCGAAATGCAAAGATATTACTCTGAGTTATACCAAGCCAAACCAATTCAGCTGGCCAAAATGGCGGAATTTCTTGACAGAGCTCATATCCGCACCATTTTCCGATACCCGGAAATAATGAATCTAATTACTCCGAATGAATTATGGACTACCATTCGCGGTGCACCAAACTGGAAATGCCCAGGCCCAGATGGCATTCCATATGAGTTCTACAAAAAATATTTTAAATATATATCCCCATTGCTGCTAGCCTCACTCAACCAAAGCCTGTTGGAAATGCGCCTCCTACCAGGAGGACATGTGGCTTTTACAGTCACACTCATCAAGAAAGGGGATAGGCTAGACTTAGCCAACTGGCGCCCCATTTCTCTAACAAACACAAACATAAAAATTTTAACAAAAATCATGGCTAACCATTTAGGGACTGTAGCATCTGCCACCATCTCTCCAGAACAATTCGGTTTCATCCCCAGAAGGTCGATTTGGGATAACGTGCACTCTGTGGCTAATGTGTGTCAGTCCACAGCCTCTGGGGCACTTGTATTCTTGGACCAACAAAAGGCCTATGATAGAGTAAACTGGGAATACCTTAGGGCCTGCCTCCAACAATTCCCGCCTACCTCCCCGCTTCATTAACTGGGTAATGCTGCTCACGGAATCTGCAACAATGGCTGTGCGCGGCCCCAGGTTTCCTAACGGATGCCAAAGAATCCATCCTCAAAGGGCCTGCGACAAGGGGACTTCAGGAGCCCACTCTTATACAACTTCAGCCTTGACCCACTACTGCGAGATGCGAATGCCCAACTCACTGGGGTCCATGTGCCAGGCCAAACCCCAGTCAAGATGATGGCATTTGCAGATGATTGCGTGGTGGGGGTGTCTAATAATAAAGATGCATGCGCGCTTGAAGCCCTCATCCAGGAATATTCCCGGGTAAGCAACGCAGCACTAAACGCCTCCAAAACTGAAATCATCCTCCTTGGTCAGTTTCAGAACTGCTGGGCCCCAGCAAGTAGTTCCCATCCCAGCCCAGCTGCTCGCCCAAGTCCACGCCTTACTAACTCAAAACACACCGCTCCACTGGTGCTCCCCTTTGTGCCGCGACCTACCATAGGACCGGTACGCCATCTGGGCGTGGTTGGAGGCAGGAGGATACGCGTCAGCAGTAATGGAGGGCCATATACTGGACAACGTGACGAAGCGAATCGCCTCTCTCAGAGCCCACCCTACTACCCTCACTGGCAGGGTTGTTCTTGCCAACTCTATGCTCCTATCCAAAGTCTAGTTTGGAGCCCACGCCATCCCCTTCTCCCCAAGCTTCTTCAAATCCCTGTATGCTTTGCTACAAGGTTGGCTTTGGTCAGGCCGCCCTCCACCAGTACGGCTAGAGGTCATGTTTGGCCCTCATCATCATGGTGGCATGGGCCTACTTGACTTCAAAGCCCATGCCGCCAAGATCCTAGGCACCTGGATTGCGGCCGTCACTGCTCCTACACTCCCATCCCAACACTGGTCCTGCGCGGCCCGCTCCAACTTCTCCTGAGCCTTGGGCCTCAACAATCCATCAAACCCCCACTCCCTGATGAAATACCTCGCATCACACACATCAGCCACAGGTCCTCACGGGATTAAAACCCACTACAAACGAATCTTACTCTCCATGCAAAGCGCAGATTGGAAAATTCGTATTAGTGGACATACAACCCAAAGAGGCCGCCCCTCTCCTCAGTTCACACAAGAGGTACAGGAGCTACCCATCCATGATGGCGTGATCCCCATTCGACCCCAAGTCCTATCCAGGGTGGACTACCTGGACATGATGGACATCCCTTTATTCCACTGAGACCCAAAAGACTATCTGGAAATACGCACACCATCCTCTGTTGCAGCCTCAAGTCCGTTCCCATGTGTGGCGCTGCCTGAGGTGGGTGTATCGTACAGCTGAGCGCTCTAATGCTTTACACTCATCCTGTGTCATGTGTGGCCAGTATGGAACGCTGTTTCACCGCCTGGAGAAGTGCCCCACCTCTAAAGTAATATGGCGCGAAGTCCAACGTCTGCTAGGCCAGGATCAAACACATCCCTTCAGTCTGTCAAGAGATATGTTTGCTTCATCAATGGCCTCCCCTCCCACCCTCCCTTCGTGCTCTGGTGGTTGCAATCGCCATGTGGACTATCCACACGATTGTATTGGATGCCATCGCCAGATCCATCCCCACCCTCCCTGAAGCTGTCCACAGATTCCGGTCTCATTTGGTGTGGATGTTTGGATATCTCCCACCGCGTCGCCGGCAGCTGGTCTCCTCCTGGTTCCCAGTCTGGTTCATCAAATCAGACCCCTTCCTCCACACGTGCTCAATAGTGGCTACGCCCCTACACTCGTTCCCCCCCTTCCCATAAGTGGCGTTCCCGCTGGCAACAAGAGATAGCATCGCTTCTCTGGGGTGCCTCACCTGGTACTGAGTTTTGTCTCGTCTGAGTCATATTCGGAAGTGTCCATCCCATGGTCGGCCTTCCCCGCAATAAATTTAAAAATTTAAAAAATGCACCAGCGAGCTAACCAAACCCTGAATTCCAACAAGATCTAATAAAACCAGTTGTTTCATTTCTTTGTTACTTTGGACAGAGTCAATACCAGCTGTACATTGTCACGTTCTTCCCTATTCCAGTAAAAGGCCAAATCTATATACCCTGGCCTCTGTTGAGTCAGCTTTTATTCCAGCTCCTAAAATTATAGAACTCTTCCTTAAGGTTTGATAATATCATGTTGATAAACTTTTCATAAACTTGATGGTCATCTGTCCAACATTGGAAACATCTCATGGTGGTCTATTTAACATTGTTGGCATATTAATAATTGTCTGTCAAAAGTCAGCATATTTTGTGGTTTCAATTGACGAAATTTTGTGAAAGATCCAATGAAGTCATTTAGATAAATTAGGTTGATGGGAATTGAACTGGTTTGGGGAACTGAGTATTCAGTCAACTAGCGGACAAGAATCGATCCAATTGAATCCAGGAATATATCTAACCAATAATGCTTGAATTTGGGTGGGATGAATTAATAGTAAAATATCTTATTAAGAATCAAATTTTAATCAGCCTTCCATACACAAATAAATGGGATGAGGATGTGGAGAATTTGTGAATTCTTAGGTTTAGGCCTACAAATGTTAGCAAGCTATATGACGTCAATATTTGGTATGAGGGTACAGGTGAAGTTTATAGTGCATTGGGGTATTCTGACTGAAGTGGATATTCTATGGTTGGTTAATTCCCAAATCACAACAAACATCTAATCAACTTAGTGGATTCAAAAAAGTCGTCAGCTCCGTGCGTTGTCATTTTAAACATTTTCAAAATTCACTGCAAGTTTGTTGCTTGTTATACTTAGGGAGACCAACTGATAGTAAACTATTGGAAGCTTGGATATAATCCGCCTGATCCAGACATCCTATACTCAGTACTAATCCAAGGCACTCGGTCAATAGATCAGGGTAGACTTTATTTGAGAGCTGGCATCTTCACAGAATTATGCAAGGATACTAATGAGATTGACACTGAATGTGTAAGTGATTCATCATTTATGGGATATCCTCGTTTTTAAAGGTTTTTATCTTAATAGCTCTATTTTAGCAGTGGGCCTGAGTTGACAAGGACACTGACATCTACCTTCCTAAATTTTAACATCCATATTTTTATTCCAAAAGTTTCAAATTATCCTGCTCCCTATGGCACTGTGGTTATAATTGTTATACCTCTGCAAGATTTTACATGTATTTAGCATGATAGTGCGCAAAACACTTAATTCTTTCTTGTGGTAGCCTCCAAAGTACAAATTATGTGGACTTAAATGTATAGCTCATGGTTTATAGGAGGCTTATGATATTTTTTGAAGCATCTGGGAAAATTTTCTCAATTCTTTAATATCCTGATGCATGGCTTCTTATGGCTCCTGATCTGTTGGAACTCCAACTGGAGGTGGGTAGTAGTCTCAAAGTTAATTCCCAAGTGCTGTGAAGCCACCCCAATTTGCGTTAGTGTATTGATAAAGTTCCTCTTTCAACTTAGCTGTCAATTATTATCACCTGGAGTGACTCAAGTACACTCAACTTATTTTTATAAGCTAAGGCATGTCTTGATTACATTCATTTGTGACCCCATGTTGTCCATGGCCTGATATCCTTGAGTCAAAACGTTGTGGTTTAGTAAATTAATAATTTCACAAGTCATTGTGATTTCTGCACACAAATGTTGTAGTTGTCACTAATGGTCAGATGAACACTTGTGTGGGATCTGCTGACAGATGCCACAAATAATTTGTTAAAAGTGAGAATTTTACTTTATATTAAAGTAACAAATAGCGCTTTGTTAAAGTTTTTTAAGTTTTTTATTCTTTAAGCAGGGCAAACCCAAGAAAGGTCCTTTTCTTGATACTAGTTTTTCCTATTTAAACTAGTTTGGATTTTGAAACCATGGGTATTTGAGGCAAAAGTATATAGAGCTGAGTCATCTAAATTAGGAAATATAGGCTTTTGGCCTATTAGATCGAAGATAAATATTTTGAGGCAAAACCAACACGTGTGGTAATGATTTAATTTATTGTATCCAATCACCAGCAAGTAAATTCTTCTCACCTTGGTGGTGGTCAGACTCATGTGGTAATGATTGGTTAATTTTCACCCTATCATCATCAAGTAATACCTTCTCACCTCGGAGGTGATTAAACCCATGTGGTGGTGAACACCTAAAATTTGGCTGAGAAGTCGGAGTAATCCTATTATTAGTATTTACCTTTTTAAGCCATTTTTTTACAAGCCATATTGTTATGATAGCTAGGATTCTACCAAGAATCCGCCAAGGTCTTTTTGCTGTGGGTACTCATATTGTTGATATCCACTATATTATTTGATGATTGGACAGGAGATGGGCCAATCATAGTAGCAGATTCAGGAGCACTAATACCTCCAATATTCTTTTCCTAAATTGAAAAGGAGAATGTCTGACATTGCCCCCCTCAAGAATATTGTGAGGGGTGTTGCGGTTATGGTAGTATAATACCTTATCAGCCACTTGAGATGTAGGAAGGGGTGTGTGGAGCTCATTGGCAGTCTGCCCTTCTTTAGTCACTGTTTTTTCAAGGTTGGTATACATGCAAGAGTATTCCTTCTTGCTGGGTTCTGTATTGTCTAGAACTAAGGGGACTTCATAATTGAGCAATGACAAGAACCCTTGCTTCATATTGATAATGCCGTCATATTCAATCATAAACTGAGTACCTATAAGCATATCATAAGCGTTATTATCTAAAGCCACTGCGGGGGCTGATAGAATAAGCTTCCCAATACAAGTGGGAAGGGACAAGTAAGCACCCAGTGCGCGGGTGTTGTTAGGACCAGCGGTTCCAAAGTCTTGGTTGTACTCCAAATCAGGTGCAAGTTTGATCTTTTTCATCAACTTGGAGGAGATTACGTTCACCGGGGAGCCTGTATCTAAAATAGCCATCACTCAAACTTTTTAGATAACTACTTCAACCTTTGTGAGTATCCCCCCAAAAGTGGGCAATAGCGCTAAGTCCTCCTTAAGATGGAAATTGGAGGTTAATTTGCACGCGGTCTTGGGGTAATTTTTCCTGGATGGACTGCATGGTATGGCCATGCTGGATAGGGCGAATAAGGTGAGACAACACCTCATCTGCATCACTGGCAGTATCGATGATAATTGGCTCCCCTAGAACTTGGCGAGATATGTCTCTTCAGGTATGGTGGCTTCATCCACTCCTCCAGCATTCAAGTGATCGGGGACTTCCACTTCAGCAGGTACTCCTACAATGTAATAGCCGACCTCATCTGTACCCCCCTCAGAAACATCCCTGGGGGTATTAGTAATGCGAGGTAATAGCATAAGTTGGTTAAATGAATCAGGCACATGGGATTTGTTGGCAATAGGTGTGTCTTTCCCTATGCCAACATTACTTTTCCGTGCTCCTGTTCCTCAGCTTTAGCTTTCTTTTTCCAGCACACAGCCTCCTTATGTCCAAACTTGTTGCAGTATTCACACCGAGGGCATTCAGGACGTTTTGCTTTGGGGTTTTGCTCTTCAGAGCCCATTATCTGAAGGGGCTCCTTCTTGTCTTCAATAGCTAGGGCTTGAGGCTTAGACTTTAAATCCTTAATGGTTAAAACGTGAGGACGAGATACTGCTCCACGTGGAACTTTGGGCTTATGGAAATCAGCGACATCTATTAATGCCTCCTTGATGTCTTGTACGGTATTGAAATAGCGTTTAACTGAGGTGATGTGTTTTGCTAGCGATGGGTAAGTAGCCACTCCAGTCAAAACGGCGGCGACAGCATCATCCAAATCAATATCTTTGAATTTAACTTTGTCTGTGCTTCCATATAAAATCGTTCCACAAAGGCAACCACTGACTCTCCTTTTTAGATACTCATGCATAAAAGTTTGCTTTTTCATACTTAAAGCATGTATTGAGCTGAACGTGTTTATGAGGGCCTCTTTAAATTCGGACCAAGTGCTAAGAGCATCCATATGTGGGACCATCACCTCCTGTGCCATGCAGCCCAAACAGGAGAGGATATGTTTGGCCTTCTGACGATCAGTGCCCCTTCCATAGCTGCTTCATAAACGTATAAAAACGAAGCAATGCTACCCTCACCGGGGATAAACTTGTCTTTAAACGTTGGTTTAATGAATTATAGTCATTTCTGGTAAGGGTATGAATAGCTGGAGCTTCTGCTTCCGATGTTTCAGAGTGGTAGCTTAACTGATTAAAGGTCTGTGAAAGGCGATTGAACTGGTCATGCATGGCTTCAAGTCAGGTTTTCATTTTAGAGAGGGCTTCTAGGGACCCAGATTCACATAGTCTCAGTTGAGCTTCAATCCCTGATTTATGAGTTTCAAAATCTTCCACTCAGCTCTCCATTGCATTGACTTAAAAATGGAGTTGTGACACCATTGAGCTTAGGTTTAATTGAGCAGTTTCCACGGCTTTCGCGCGGTTCTTCAGATCTTCTTTCATTTGTTTACACCCTTCATTGTCACGAGAGTGGGAGCTGGGGCCTTGTACCCCCTCCTTAATCTGTTCATACATCCGCTCGACCTGCGTTAGTTGACTATATACTTCCTTCAACAGCACAGGGCTTTCTAGAAAAGCTTTTATCCCTTTTGCTTAGATTTCACATTCAGTCAGGCGACGTGCCAAATATTTGGTATTTTCAAACGAAGCTTTGAGAGCTAGCTCCTTTTCTAACAGAACAACCTTGGCCGTGATGGTGGTGGTGGCGCCAGATGGTTCAAGCAACAAATGACGTTCAAGCTCATCAACACGCGAAAAGGCCTGAATTAACTGTTGCTCCACCACAGCCACACGCTGTTCATATTTCTCTTGAAGGATGAAGTGGGGGCTGAAAGGTCATGGGGCGTTTGATCATTGTGCTTTTCAAGTTCATTAGCAAACTCCTCCAACAATGAGCGGATGCTAGTGGAGGAAGCGTTCAGTTCATCCCAGAATATCTTCATGGCCTCCTCAATGTACTTTAAAATCCCAGTATCCATAGTAGTAAGTCAATCATCCAACTGTATGATGAAGTTATGATTAGCTTCCACACCAGATCTAACTGCTCCGAGATGTTCGGAGGTCAGTTGGTACAACTTATCATAAGCTAAATTCAGAGCTGCATGAGTATCTAGGTGTCAATGTAACTCTTCGTGATGTCCGGCTAAGAGATGTATCATGTGTACCAAGGCAGGGTGAGCAAACTTGCGTACGTAGGTGGTCAAATTTGTAAGCTGACCATAGGTCTCTGGGAGGACACTAGTCTCATAGAGAAACAAGTGGCGTTCCTCAACCAGTGACGCTTGTTCATGGGATGCAATGTCGCCAGGGTTAAGGATACCATGATTAAGGTCCTTCACAGCTTCAGTGGCTGGCCAAGTGATGCGATGAGACTTAGGTATTAATATGTGCTCAAATTGTTCTTCTTCAAATATCAAAGCAGTAGGGCTGTCCATTCGATCATTGTCTTCAGTCCCTTCCCCATTTCGCACCCAACGGGTGACACTCTTTATTGATTTAATACTTTATCAAAGTATTCAGGGTGATCCCCTGTAGTGAGCACCAGTTTGTGGGATCCACCAATGAATGCCACAAATAATTTGTTTAAAGTGAGAATTTTACTTTATAATAAAAGAAATAATAGCGCTTTGCTAAAGTTTTTTAAGCTTTTTATTCTTTAAGCAGGGCAAACCCAAGAAAGGTCCTTTTCTCAATACTAGTTTCTCCTATTTAAACTAGTTCAGATTTTGAGACCATGGGTATTTGAGGCAAAAGTATATAAAGCTGAGTCATCTAAATTAGGAAATATAGGCTTTTGGCCTATCAGATCGAAGATAAATAATTTGAGGCAAAACTGACCCATGTGGTAATGATTTGATGTATTGTATCCAATCACCAGCAAGTAAATCTTCTCGCCTCAGTGGTGGTCAGACTCATGTGGTAATGATTGGTAAATTTTCACCCTATCATCGTCAAGTAAAATCTTCTCACCTCGGCAGTGGTCAGACTCATGTGGTAATGATTGGTTAATTTTCACCCTATCATCATCGAGTAATATCTTCTCGCCTCAGAGGTGATTAAACCCGTGTGGTGACAAACACCCCAAATTTGGCCAAGAAGTCAGAGTAATCCTATTATTAGTATTTACCTTTTTAAGCCATTTTTTGTTACAAGCCATATTTTTATGATAGCTAGGATTCCACCAAGAATCCGCCAAGGTCTTTTTGCTGTGGGTACTCATATTGTTGATATCCACTATATTATTTGATGATTGGACAGGAGATGGGCCAATCATGGTAGCAGATTCAGAAGCACTAATACCTCCAACATTCTTTTTCTTAAATCAAAAAGGAGAATGTCTGACAACCTGTAAACTGGCTTAAAGCTGCCTATTCAGGTTCCGCAATGCTTCTATGTTTTTCTGCTTTCTATCAAACACTCTAAAATTAGGGCGTGGTGGCAGTAAATAGTCAATTGGAAATTATGTACCATAGGTTAAAAATCCCATTGAGATATTGTTTTCATCTGGGCTAAACTATTAGCTTGCTGTAATACTTGATGATTACTCAGAGGCCAAAAGTTTTCATATTGCGGAACAAGCTGGTCCTATTTTTTGAAAATAAATAAATTGGATACTAAATCAGATTATTTATGGAAAAGAGATGGAGACCCCAAAGTAACAATTGTCTAATATTTCTCAGCTGCTCCCCAAGAAATGTATAAATCTCATTGTTCTAAAAACTGAGGTGAATATAAATTCCAACTTTATACAGAGCCAATTTACTAAAGAGTAGGAGGATCAACATAGAAAATGAGATATTGGTTACTGATAGGATTTTTGCACACATTTCAAGCCATCTAGATTACCATGTGTCGCTAGGGGATAATTCCCTATAGCAAGGGAATTGGATATTGGTTGACCCCAATTTCAGGTTAACAATGTTTGGGGGATTTTAGTTAATTCGCATGGTTCAGATCCATTGGGGATCAATCTGGGTGAATGCTTAAGATCTTGTCGGGCAGAGTTGCCAATGAAATGGGGCATCTGATAGTTGATTGATGATTTACTATCAGGTGTTCCAATTGTGATGGGTAGGGCTTTATCACTGGCTGATTGGGAATTTAAGTAGCAAGTTGCGAGGCGAGAGATGCCACCTGCAACTAGTGAATCAATCAGTTAGTTTGCAGCCTGCTATAATGGGTAATACGTCCTATTACCTTAGCAGTTAGCTTGCCAAATAAGGTTAGTTTGCGGTGATTGAGTGGAAAACGTTAGGGACATGTTTTCTGACTCTTTCTGTTTTATGTCTCAAGTATGTCCAAAGCAGAATTCTAACCAGGATGGGGAATATCATCGCTGATGAGATGATGAAGGGTAAAGAAATGGCAATGGCTGCTTTTTCATCGCTGAGGCGCCAACTGAGGGTTGGGCACCAAGTTCCCTCTATAAATTCCCCTGAAAATTCACTTAAAAACAGACTTTAGCAAAATTCATAATTATTTTTATTCATCTTCAAGGAAATTATTGCTGTGTGCTTAGATTGGAGATTCTTTAATAAGATATTGAGTAAGAATAGAGGGTTCTGGGAAGAGAAGCGGAACTGAGATAAGAATTTCTGTCGACTTTGTATCACCAGAGGAAAGGCCATAAACTAGGATCTGAGCGTGTATCAAGTTAGGCGGATAAAGGGAATAAATTCTTACTGAGGACATATAGTTTATTTTGAGGAGGAATACTGGTCAAGCGTTGGACAAGAAAATAGTAATCTATTAAACTATGGATAACAGTCTTCATGCTATAAAAATTTGTATATCATATATCATCAGACAACACAAGGATTGCACAAACCAAACCTGTGCAGTTATCAATTTAGGGGTTACTGTTCATGAACAAGCAGTGAAGCCCCTAGACTTTTAACAATTGGTGTTTCCTACAGGGGTTGTCATTGAGTAACATACTAGGGACAAAAATTTAAATAAGGATGAGTTTAGAAAACTCTGGATGGAGTTGGCAACTGTCAACAAGAACAACTAAACTCTGATCATTGAGAATTTGCTGCCTTGGAGGAGAGAGTTACTAAGATTTGCAAGGAGTCAAAGATGTCTCTAGTTTCAGCAATGAAATACTAGGAAAAGTATTATATTAAAGAAAAAGAAGGAGATTTAGTTCAAGAAATATAATTTTTGCAAACAGAACGTGAAGAGGATCTTGTTTGATTAAGGGCATTCAGCGCAGACATAGAGTGGCTGATTAAGCAAGTTGAGGAGTTGAAGACATGCAAATGTGAATGTGAACCCTATGCGTTGACCAACGCCAAAGAGAGGACCCAAGATCTCCAGTGGCAAAGGCGACTATTCCACGAAATATGCTGCCCACATTCACAGCCATTTTGGAGATGACTCCTGAAATCACTCCTCAAGTTAGTCAAGTATCCAAATCAAGATTGGTGGCTAGAGAAACTTCAGAGGAATATAAAGCTATGCTGAGATTCACTACATTTCATCAAGATAATGCCCCTGCGTTTTCCAATTATTTGACATGACAATGTTTGGTTATAGAGTTCGTCAAAAGGCTTTGACAGTGATGAACTGTTTGGATACTGAATGCCAAAACCTAGTATTACCCCATCTAGAGGGTAAAGCTGTGAATACTTAGAGGCCAAGGCGGCCATTATGAAAGAATTTGGAAGTACCACAAACATGTTGAAGCACAAGCAAGAATTCATGGGAATCCAATTTCAGAAGGATGAATCCTTAGTGAGTTTCACCAATCGTTTCTACCAAGAATCACATATCTAGATTGGAGTGAAAGTGCTGGATGATTTTAATTCACAAATCGTGCTGCTGCGGCCCTATAGCCCTATTGTGATTAACACCAAATGATGTATTCTGTGTTTGCAACAGAGATTAACGCCTCACAGATTGTGGATCATTTGAAACTATTAGGCGCTACCTTTGATGCTCAAAATAGAAGTTTCAAACCTAATCCAGTACAAAATTCAAATTTTTTTGAAGGAAACCAAGAGCGCTAGGGAGTCCAAAAACCAAACCGTGCCTGGAAATAAGCCCAAAGATGCCAAGCGGATCAATAATAAATAAAAAGTCTTTACCAGTGCAGAGGAAGAGGAAACTTTGCTGTTCACTGCAAGAAGGCAAAAGAACAGATCAATGTGGTCCAGGCAAAAAAAGTCTAAATTTGCATAGGAGTTAGGAAAAGGGCCCATGGCCTAAATGGGAACAGTATAGAGCTTCAGAAAAACCCATTTCCCCTGATATATTAAATGGTGAAGTTGTTATTAGTGATCTGTTCATCAAAGATGAAACGCAGGATCAACTACATTATATGGTCAATTTAGATTTGAATGCAGTAATCAGATCCAGATTGAAGATCAACCCCAAAATAATTAAAGAAGTTGCTCAGCTGTATGCTCGACAACTGGTGGAGAAGATTTGAGCTGCAGAGAATCTAGATAAATTGACCAAAGTCAGATTAGATGGGTCAAGCCTGTCTATCCCCCTTAGCACAATCAAGGAATCGTTTACTGATCTATCAGCGCAAATATTTCACACCCTCAATTTGGAAAATAATGCCACTATACACTCAGTAATTATAATTTTACAATACTCCAAGTGTACATATATATATAAAGCTGTTAATTGATTATGGATGTGGGCGATAATTGACAGTGGAGAGCCTATCAACATTGCCTTGACCAAACTGGTAAAGAAGATAAGGATCTCACCTAATTTAGAACACAAGAAAGAATATGGGACAGCCAGGCCAAATACCACCATCTCCTGTGGAGCATATAGCGCTCTACCACTTCAATTTGGATCCTTAGTAGTGTCCGCCCCAGAAGTAGTTTTGGCTAACCAAAATTATACTATTCTGATTGGGATGAAGCTTCTACATAAATATGGAGTTAAATGTAATTTTGAAGAATATACGTTGACCATATTGGGTCAGACATTACCATTAGTTTATCAAAAAATGGGGAAGCTCCACTGACCAGGATAAATAACTTCATCAATCTGATCTATAATGATTTCTTTGTCCTGATTTTGTTACCAACTAGTTGACCAGAAGCAATGAGAAATGCCGACTGAAATCCTAGAAAATTGGGGAATTTCTCTGAGGATTAAGAATGTGAGAACCATACTGCTGGGATCACAGATGATAGTCAACATACGGTTGAGATTAGAGATACCTGAGATGCTGTATGAAGAGGTCAGAAGCCCCTGGAAGAAGCCCAGTGTATATCCTTGGGTGGCTCCTGGAATAATCATGCCAGGCCATGGAGTACTTTGGGTTCTCCTGGCGAATTTGAGTGAAAAACTGATGAAGATTGAGAAGAATCAGATCATTTCATTTATTCATCTAATCCCAACGATTGAATTAAGGAAATTCCACGATTTTAGAACCCTCAATGAAATGGGATTACTGACAGGGGTTGTGATGGTCAAGGAGCTTCCTGACTGCCACATAGCCCTGATCCCCCTAAGGTGGGGATCACAGCTAGCAATATTGTAAACAACATAAACAAAATCATAGTGCTTGAGGGCAACGGCCCTCAAAAATGGCATTCTGTCAAATCAGATGACTATATAATCGTCAAAACCTCAAGGCAAGGGTGACAAAGGTCAATGTAAATGGCAACTGGGCCAATCAGAGACTGCCAACCTGAATTCTGAGGACCTATGCATAGAGATTGGCAACAGTAAAGAGCAGCCCAGCAAATCAGGGGCTGCCAAGCCGAATTATGCCAAAATGGAAGTGGCAAGAATCTTGGCATTGGGAAGCTCAGCAAATCAGGAGCTGCCAAGCTGATTCTGCCGCTTGTCAAAAGTATTGAGAGCCATGGCAAAGGGAAGCCCAGTGAATCAAGGTTGCCAGGCCAAATTATCCCAAATATGGGAGTTTTGGCAATAAGGTCAAGACGAGCTCTGATTCATCCTTAACGAACAAAAATAAATGCAAAAAATTTTCTGTAATGCCACGGGTACTCAACAAACAGTCTAGAATGGGCCTAGATGAGGATATTGGAGGCCAAGATTCTCAGAATAGGCCCGCAAATAGCCTGCCACCTGCAGACTCCGCGGAGTTCAATTTCCCCATATCCCCCATTCTTTGATATAATAACCAACCAAGCGAAGTTTTTTTTAGACAACTTCATTTTTAATATATATAATAAAAACCTTAAAAATTGAAAAAAATTTTGAGATTTAAAAATTATTTATTATGATTTAAATGAAAATCAGAGATTTTGAGCAAAGCAAAATGGACCATTCCTCAGATTTCTACAGAGCTGTCACCTCTCTGTATGCTCTCTCTGGGGGTCAAACTGCCCTCACAGCGGCCCTCTCTTGCCTATGGGCCCTCACATGGGCCCTCTTGCTCAACTGCTTTGTGGCAATGTGGAGAGACCCCATTCACCACATTAGACGAAGTTTATTCAACCTCATCTCCCTATTATGGTATGGGATGGGGAGACCATGTGGGAGAGCCCTACCTGCCTGGTAGGAGCATACTACCTTTCTCCTGATGGTCATCTTTTCCATCCTGTTCCTGCTGAGGGAAGCCGCTCATATCCTCCCATCCCAAGGGAATTCAGTCACTTATGTCCAACACGTTGACACCACGTCTGAGTTTAGACAAGCATTGACCCTGGAGGAGGTGAGTGTAATGCACGGAACCTTCTCCCATGTTAGATTACAGGCCCGCCTTACAGCGGCCTCTGGGGGTACAATGGCCGCGTCCCTCCAGATTGCCCAGATGATAGTGGACCTACCAAAGAACCTGTCAATCTGGCTTACCGACCTGTTGGAAATAAAGGCGGCCCTTCCTGCCTCAGAGGAGGACTGCCTCCACCTTGTGGAAAGAGCCGCCACCCCAAATGACTCTCAGGATGCCACCTGGTCTGCGCTCTTGGCCCTCAGCCAGGGTAAATGGCCGTCAAGGAGTACACTCGGTTGTTCCAGCCCCTAGCCAAAGCTGTCAAAGTGTCTCCTTCCCAGCTCGCATGGATGTTTAGACAGAACCTTCACCCAGACATCCTCACAGCTATGGCCGCCACCCGCCTGGGGGCAACCTTGGAAGAAGAGGTTCACTGTTGCTTCCCAGGTAGAAAACTAGCCTTGGCCCAAGCTGGGGCCCCTGTGCCTGGGAAAATACAGTAGACTCCGTGGATGACGCGGAGTCAGAGCCCATATCAAGTCATATGGGGCAACAAGAGCAGGGGGCCCCGGGGAGAATGCCCCACGCCTTGCAGCTCCTGCACCCACTGCTCCCAGAGCTCGGACGGCCCCACCTACAGCCTTCGCCTGACCCCTGCCGGATCTCTTCGCTCAATAAAAGAAACAGTTCCTCCTACCTGTTTATTCCGTTTACTTTGAAGCTAAAGAAGAAAGAGAAAGGGGCCAAGTTAAAAAATTGTGGGCTTTAGTGGATACTGGGGCCGAAGAAAACTACATGGACTGAGAGCTGGCCAAGAAGTTGGGAGTACAATTGTGATAAAAAGGGGACTGTGACTCTTGCGGACACCTCCAAGTTGTCAGAATGCTGGGAGATTGATTCCAGGATTAAGCTCCAACAGGGGAGTCCACCACCTATGGGAAGACTTTTGCGCCATCCATAACCTGCCCCACCTCGTTCTAAGCATGAAATGGTGGCATAAGTACTCCCACATTTTGATCTGGAGGAGGGCTAAGTGATACTTCACCCAAAGGAACAAGAGCCTTTGTTGTTAAAATTCTTTACCTCTGGCAGAAGCAGGCCTGGCGTGAGCTCTATGCACCTAGGGACAGAGAGGAAAAAGATACCAAAGGAATTTAGAGACTATGAACACCTGTTCCAGAAGAGCGTCGCCACCCCCTGCAATCCACAGGGCCACTTTACATTCTCATTCAAGTTCAAAGTGGATTCTGAGCTCCTAAAAGGAAGCCCGGTGTACCCCCTGAACCCCAGAGCAAAGGAAGCCTTAGACCAGTATGTGAAGGATATGTTGGAGCGAGGGATGATAGTGCCCTCGAAATCTCCTGTGGTGTCCCCCATCCTCCTGGTCCCCAAGGCCAACAACGAGCTCCCGCCCCTGTGTGGACTACCACCGTCTAAAAGCCATAACTGAAATGGACCCCTATCCCATCCCGCTAATGGTGAGCATCTCACTGATCGCTGGGAGTCAGGTGTTCTCTAAGTTAGACCTGGTTGACGCTTTCAACCAAGTGCCAGTTTTACCTGAGCATCAACAGTACATGGCATTCAAGTGCCACCTAGGGGTATATGAGTACAAGGTTATGCCATTTGGACTTAAGAACGCTCCTGCCGTCTTTCAAAGAACCATTGATCATGCCCTGGGCGACTTGATTAGGAGATGCTGTGTCGCATATATGGATAAAATCTTGGTGTTCTCCAAGTCTTGCGAGATGCACACAGAGGACGTCAAGAGGGTCCTCAGTGCACTGGACAAGGCTAACCTGCGTTTGAAGCCCTCTAAATGTGAGTTCTATAAGGTCTCAGTATCTTTCTTAGGAAACGTTGTATTTGAAAAAGGGGACAGCCATCTGCCCAGACAAGCTGATGGCAGTGAAGGAATAGGCAGCGCCAACAGACAAGACAGGTGTGCGCAGTTTCTTTGGGGTGGTGAATTTCCTGAGGAGATTCACCAAGGACCTCTCAGAAACAGCTGCCCCGCTTACCCGGTTGACCAGGCAAGCCCCTTTTGTAATGGGGGGAGGAAGAAGAGAGGGTGTTCCAGGCCATCAAGGAGGCCCTCCTCACAGCGCCAGTCCTAGCGCACCCAGATGCCGATCACCCGTTCATTATAGAAACAGATGCATCAAATTTCGCCATTGGGCGGTCCTTCTGCAGACAGGGGAGGATGGTTTGGACCACCCAGTATGCTAATTCAGCAGGAAGATGCTACCGGTGGAAACAAACTACCCTGTCTATGACAAGGAACTCCTGGAGATTGTCGCAGCACTAGATGAGTGGCAGCATCATCTGTTGTACGCGCGCCATCTGTTCACAATACAGACTGACCACAGGGCCTTGGTTTTCCACAAGAGCCCCATAGGATTAACCAAAAGCAAGCCTGCTGGCAACTGGAGCTGTCTCTCAATATGATTTTAAAATAGAATATAAGCCTGGGGAGAGCAACTTACTTCAGGAACTACTCAGCTGGGACCCAAAAATGACCTTCACGAAGGAGGAGCTGGATGAGTTCAACACAGCCACAATGCTCCCTCCCCAGCTGTTTGCATCAATACAGGAGGAGTGCGCTGACCTAAAAGAGAGAATTTGGACATTCCAACGATGCACCAAATTTGGAGAGACATTAAGGAGATAGATAGAGGGAGGGGACCCCAGTAAAGGCTACAAAAATTTCAGGAAGGAGGGAGGCCTCATCCTGCACCATGACCGCCTATGGGTCCCGATGCTCAAGCTTCAAACTGAAGTAATGGAGCTATGTCATGACCACCCCCTGGCGGGACACCCTGGGGTGGAAAAATGATCGAGCTAATATGCCATAAATACTCATGACTGGGCCTAGCGGGAATGGTAAGAGGGTATACCGCATGCTGCCCTTACCTTCACCCAATCAAAGCCATCTCTCAAAATAAACCCGCAGGGGAAGCTAAAGCTCTGCAGATCGCCCAAATGCCATGGACCTCCTGAGCGTTGATCTTGTCACAGGGCTCCCAAAATTGGAGGGCTATGACGCAGTCATGGTGGTGGTGGACCAACTAATGAAGTATGCTGAGTTCTTCCCCTGCACCTCTAAGATCACGGCGAAGGACATGGCCAAAATCTTTGTGAGGGGGGTCTTTGCTCAACATGGACTCCCAGACAAAATCATCTCGGACAGGGGCCTGCAGTTCATCTCCAGGTTCTGGGATCACCTCCTGGAAGATCTAAAAATTAAACCATGCTGCTCCTCCGCCTACCACCCCCAGTTGGATGGCCAGAAGGATAGGGTCAATCAGACCTGGAACAGTACCTACAGTGCTACCTCACCATGTGACATGATCATTGGATCAAGTGGCTGAGGATTGCACAGTTTGTGTACAACAGCCTGGAGCAGCCATTGACCGGAATGTTGCCCTTTTTTGTGAACCATGGGTATCACCCATGGATGATGGAGGGACACGCAGGGGGAACAAACCCTGCGGTGGATGAGTTTTGACTAGAATAAAGAAAATTTTAAGATTTTGAGAGCCAACCTGGAGAAGGTGGCGGAGGCTCAGAAGAAGGCAGATGTGCATCGCTCTGAGGCTCCGCCCCTCAAGATGGAGCTACATATTGATAAATTAAAACACTACAAACCCCAGGGACAGTGTAGGAAGTTCAGACCTGTCAACCTGGGACCCTACAAAAGTCCTCCGACAGGTGAATGAGGTGGCGTATGAATTAGAATTCCTGAAAGGATCACGCGCACATCTGGTTTTTCACGTTTTGCAGCTAAGGAAGTATAGAGGACCCATACCAGCAAATCTGTAGCTGGTCCAGTTGGACAACCCAGGGGAGGCAGAATACAAGGTGGAGGAGATTCTGGACACCAAGACGCTCGCAAAGAGTGATGATACCTGGTAATATGGTCCAGCTACCCAATAGAAGAATCTCCTGGCAAACAGCTGCCAATTGCGCCAACTGTCCCCAGAAGGTGGAGGAATACTGGGGGCGCAGGGGGATCCCTCTGAGGAGGGGTGATGTGATGGTCAAGGCGCTGCCTGACCGCCATAGCCCCAATCCCCCTAAGGTGGGGATCACAGCTAGCAATATCATAAACAACATAAACAAAATCGTAGGACTCAAGGGCAATGGCCCTCAAAAATCGCATTCTGTCAAATCAGATGCCATAAAATCGTCAAAACCTTGAGGCAAGGGTGGCAAAGGTTGACATAAATGGCGACCAGGCTAATCAGAGGCCACCAACCCAAATTCTGAGGACCTATGCATAGAGATTGGCAACGGCGAAGAGCAGCTCAGCAAATCAGGGTCTGCCAAGCTGAATTATGCAAAAATGGAAGCAGCAAGAATCATGGCATTGGGCAGCTCAGCGAAACAGGAGCTGCCAAGCTGAATAACACCAAAGAGAGCAGTAGTAGAGCTCAGTTAATCAGGAGCTTCAAGCCAAATCTGCCGCTCGTCAAAAAGTATTGAGACCCATGGTGAAGGCAGCCCTAGAATCAGGGGCTGCCAGGTTGAATTATCCCAAAAATGGGAGTTTAGGAGATAAGGTTGAGACAAGCTCTAATTTGTCCACAACAAACAAATTATCTGTGAAAAAGTTTCTGTAATGCCACGGGTACTCAACAAACAGTCTAGAATGGGCCTAGATTGAAATATCAGAGGCCAAGATTATCAAAAATAGGCCCACAATAGCTTAACCACCTGCGGACTCCGCAGGGTCCAATTTCCCATATCCCCCATTCCACAAAATTAAAACCAACCAAGCGGAGGTGTTTAAGACAACTTCATTTTTAATATATAAGATAAAAACCATAATAATCGAAAATAAAATTTTTAGATTCTGAGATCGTTTATTAAAATTTAAAGGAAAATCAAGGATTTTGAGCGAAGCAAAATGGACCATTCCTTGGATTTTGACAGAGCTGTCGCTTCTCTGTATGCTCTCTCTGGGGGTCAAACTGCCCTCCTCAGTGTGAGTATCATCCTCACAGTGTTCCAGGGATATCTAAACCGCTCAACAAGCCAACAAACGAGGGACCTAACCACAGCAGCCCTCTCTTGCCTATGAGCCCTCACATGCGCCCTCTTGCCCAACTGCTTTGTGACAATGTGGAGAGACCCCGTTAGTCACAGGGGTGACCAATAGTATCAACCTATTGGTTGATTAAGAGAAGCTCGCTGATCTGATGGACAGACAGCAGGAGGAAGTGCTCGATTTATTTGACAAGTATTGGGAAGTATTTGTCAGGATGACCACAATTTGGGATGCGCAAGAAATGTAATCCAAAAAGTCAACACCAGGGAAAGCTTGCTAATAAGAATGAGACCAATTTAATGGTTAAAGGCAGCGAAAGTGGTAGTGTAGGAAGAAATCAGTAAACTAGTGAAGCATGGGCTTCAAGCTCAGTTGTCAAGTCCATGGGTGAGCCCTATCCTAATCCTGAAGTAGAACAACTCTGATTGGTTGGTAATTAATTATTGAGAAGCTGAAAAAGATTAGAAAGAAAATTTTATCCACTACAATGAATTGACAATGCGCTAGATCAATTGGGAGAAGCGAAGTATTTCTCTGCAATGTCTATAATATTGGGATATTGGCAAATTGATTTGCCAATGGAAGACCAAGAGAAATGCACAATCATCACCACTCAGGTGTTGTACTAATGACGAGGATGCCCCAAGGTCTAATCAATGCACCTGCAACGTTCCAGAGGGCCATGGACGCCATATTAAATTACCTGAAGTTGTCATGCGTCCTGGTGTTTTTGGACTGTATAAATGTGTTCAGTAGGACATTTACTGACCAATTACAAAACATGGAAGAAGTTTTCAAGCGACTATACTCAACTAACCTGAAGATCAAGTCGAGTTGTGCCACTTCTTCAAGGAAGATTTGGAATATCTGGTACTTTCAACTAACTCTAGTGGACTGCAGCCACAAGCCCAGAAAACGGAGCCATAGAGCAAATGGCTGTAATGAAGAGTGTCCGAGATATCCAAGTGTTCCTTATAATGATCAGATACTATATAAGATTCATTTGGGATTTTTTTCAAGAGATTCTGAGCACCTCTTCCATTTACTGAAGGATCCAAAAAAGGCTTCGTTTGGAGTGAAGAGGCCTAAAGTTCTTTCAATTAATTATGTCAGTATTTAATAGATTCTCTAATACTGAAATACCCAAATTTTAATCAAGAATTTATAATACAGACTGATGCTTCATCAATGGCGATTAGTACCATCCTGAGCCAAGAGGATAAACTCAGGGACAAACATCCGATAGAATATGTGAGCCAGACACTCTCAGCAGCTGAGAGGAATCACACTATGAATGAGTGTAAATGCCTTGTGTAATTTTCGCTTGTAACCAGCTTTGGGTTTATATTAATGGAATGCACTTCAAAGTGATGATGGACCACTCCTTGTTGCATTGGCTATACAATTTAAGAGAACTGAAAGGATGACTGGACCAATGGGCATTAAAGCCTTAATACTACGACTTTGAGATAGTCCACTGAGCTGGAACTTCTCATCAGAATGCAGATGTCTTATCAAGGTAACCAATGGTCCAAGTGGTATACCAGCAAGTGGATGAGTTGTTTCAGAGAATGGTCAAAGGAGAAATTGATAAGGAGCCATGAGAAACCAAGGTGCACTTCAAAAATGTGATGGAAAACACCAAGACCATGGATGGACAAGCTTTCAAGATGATTGATGGGAAATGATTACTATTTCAAAAGCTGTCGGAATGAGTGGCTATCATTCAAGCTTCTCATAAGTTTGTCAGGCATGGAGGCCTATGGAAGATGAACGATAAAATTTACCAGTATTATTACTGAGAGTCCATCAACCATGATATAGCGGATTATCTGGATAGCTGTGTTGAGTGCCAGTTGCACAAGCCTCACAAGAATATGATTGGATACTGACTGGTCCACCCTGTATTTGCTTGGCATACAGTGTCCATCACTGTGATGAGACCATTAACCATGAGTACCAGGGGAGTCAAATACATCATAGTTGCGATTGACCATCTGATGAGATGGGCTGAGATGAAGACTCTGGCGAAAGTAGACGCTATAAGAACTGCAAGATTTATCCTTACTCAATTAGTATATCAACATGGATGCCCGCAGGTCTTGTTGAGTGATAATGTAACAAATTTTACATCTCATGTGATCCCTCAATTGAATGAAATAGTGGGAATTTGAGGAGTCATGTCAGTACCTTAGCAGCTGGAGATAAATGGACTGGTAGAACGGGTCATTGGAACGCTAGCCACAACGCTGAGGAAGCTGGTCACAGGGAGAACTACAAATGGGGAACTTACCTAAGTTCAGTGATGTTTGCATACAACATAAATCATCATATGACAACAGGAAAAACATTATATGAGTTGCTATCTGGAAAGAAGGCCGCATTGCTGCCAATTCTATATTCAGTGGTGGAACCAACATTGGGGATGAGTACCGAGCAGTACCTGATCCAATTCTCATTTATCCTGAATGAGATGTAATTGCAAGCATTTATTACGACCTTGAAGAAAATGATCAAGGCAAAAATGACAGATGATAAGAAACGACCATACTTATTAAAATACCAAATAGGCGAAAGAGTTGCCTATTGCGATATGTATAGTTTTGGGAGAAGAAACAAGATAGATGAATCGTGGTGGGGTCCATTTAAGATTATCACCAAGATGGTGACGGACGACTATTCCATCAAAACCTCTTGGATGAAAGGATAGTGAATTGAGTCCATTCTAATTATTTAAGCAATTTTATAATGAAAGTAATAATGAAAAAAGTGTTCCCAAAGGACCGCTGAACCATTAAGATGGCTATGGACTGATGATTTGGTTAATTCAAAAAAAGACCGCTGAACCAAACTAGATGGTTAAGTCTTAAAAAATAAGACCTCTGGACCATAGAAAACTGGTAGGTAAAAGTTTACTTAGAAAATCAGTTTAAGGGATAAAAAAATGGACCGCTGAACCAAACTAGATGGTTAAGTCTTAAAAAATAAGACCTCTGGACCATAGAAAACTGGTAGTAAAAGTATACTTAGAAACCAGTTTGGAGGATAAAAAAATGGACCGCTGAACAGAGTGAAGGTCATGTCCCATATAAAAAAGAAGAAAAAAATGATAAATCTTTGATAAAAATATAGTAGAAAATTTTATAAATTAGAACAGAAAAAGATATATTTTTATAAACTTTTTATTGGCTATCCTTGACTTAGAGATGTTTCTGACTATGTCACCTCTTGGGGGAGGGAGGATAAATTGCAGTAGGAGTAAACAAACCATAAAAATCTATGTGATATCAGATGCTAGCAAGGGTTAGACCTACTCAAAGCCAAGTCACTGAGTGGAGGCTGATACCTGTGAGAATGTGACTAGGTTGGGGGTGGTGTGAGTCACCCCACCTGCGGTCAGGCCCACTTCAGTGGTGCTTAGATTCGCGCACCCCCAGTGCGGCAGGGGCAGTACCCTGGGCTTCATCCTGCAAAGTTGCCTGCACTGGGTGCCCTAACGGGCACACAAAAACTCAAAGAATGTGACTAGGGGAAGAGAGATGGAAATGTTGGTACTTGCCAAATGCAATACCCTGGATCAGGGAGGGAAGAAACAGAAAAAGAAGAGGCAATCGGTGCATAACTCCAATTAATTTTGATATGGCAATGGAGCCAGAAGATTGGTCTTGAGCGCTTGTTGACATGCTTCATCAAGAACATTGGACATATGAGCTGGCTTGAAGAAAGGGATAATAGGTGGGGGTTGCCAAATCATGCCCCTGATCAAAGCCATTGGGGGAAGGTAACGATAGGATGCACCAGAAACAAGATAGTCATGCATGTAGCAGATGGCATCCTGCAGATGATGACTACGAGCTTATTGGAAGCAAAAGCAGAATGAGCAATGGAAGTTGTGAGAGGTGGAAAGCTTTGTGGCCCAACTTCAAAAACTTGGACAGCAAAGCGAAGAGCATAGGCTGCAACGTCTCAATCTAGTATGTTTTAAAGATTGGAGGGGTTCAGAGATATGGATAGATCCTTGGTTAAATGGGTCCTCAGTTCTGCATAAGGGAGTTTAAAATGTCTATGGTTTCCAATGACCAGTTCAGCTGACATAACAGTTGGTTGTAATACTTGCTGAGTTGGAAAAGGAACTCTAGAAGTAAGTCCGATTTGGTAAGGAATGATTGATCAAGAGTGGAGAGCATTTCTTCAGAAGGTTCAACAATGATTATAGGAGTATCCATGAATAGAGTCAAATCTAGGAGAGATATAAATCTAACTCAGGAATCAATGACAGAGGGAGGATTGGTCTCAAGTTGTTTGAGATGATTGTTAACCTGGTTTTGTCAGGGTTGTATACCATTTCCAGTAGCTCCATGGAAGGACTGGCCATGGGTACTTGAATGGAAGTATGATTCCTGGGAGGACCATAGAAGAGGTTCCATCATTCATATCAATTCATCAGTTGGAAGAGCTGAAAATCTTTATTAGGCATGATGTCAAGCAGCTTTTGATACCAAGACTCCAATTTGACATATGAGCTGGATGAAAGGGGAATATCAGACTTTTTATGATAGTTAATATTATGCACTCTGGAATCAATTAAGCTTTAATTTCAGAGAAGATAAATCTCAAAATTAATTAATAAGCTCTAGAGAAAAATTAAGAATGATATAATCCAATAAGTTATTACAAAAAAACCAAGAGCAAATATAAATAAGCATCCTTAATTACACCAAAAAATGAACATTGATGGCAAGAATCTCCTATCAAGGACTAAGAGGAAATTCAGGAATCAAGGACGCCAGACCAAAAATCCTTAATATGAAAGCAGGTCATATGCCCTGATAAGGGGAAGACCTGATCCCTGGAACAGTATCATCACAAGTAAATTAGTCAGCTTGGCATGACAGAAGGTTATGGGGATAAACTCAAAAGTATTTGGTAGCGAAGAGGAAGAGAACCACATGCCAAAGGTTGTCCTGAGCAGCGTTAAGTACTGATTGACTGTATCCCACTTGAACCCAAGGAGTTACTGACCTGATGTCCGAAGTGGTATTCTCCTGTCACAACCCTATTCTCACTAGAAATCTAGGCAAGAGGGGGGATATGTTGGGATCTTTGCCCACTTTTCAGCCATCTAGATTACCATGGGTCGCTAGGGGATAATTCCCTATAGCAAGGGAATTAGATATTGGTTGACTCCAATTTCATGTTAACAATATTTGGGGATTTTAGGCAAATTTCCTGGTTTGGATCCATTGAGGATCGATCTGAGTGAATGCTTAAGATCTTGTCAGGCAGAGTTGTTGAAGAAATGGGGGCATCTGATAGTTGATTGATGATTAACTATCAGGTGTACTGATTGGGATTGGTTAGGTTTCATCACCAACCATTTGGGATTTAGGGATCAAGTTGTGAGGCGTGAGACGCCACCTGCAACTAGCGAATCAATAAGTTAGTTTGCAACCTTCTACCTTGGGGTAATAAGTCCCATTACATAAGCAGGTTACTTTCCAAATAAGGTTGGTTTGCTGGTATTGAGAGAGAACGTTAGGGACACGTTTTCTGACTCTTACTGTTATAGGTCTCAAGGATGTCAAATGACAGAATCCTAACCGAGATGGGGAATACCATTGCTAATGAGATGGTGAAGGGTAATTCAGTGACAATGGCTGCTGTTTCATCGCTGAGGCGCCAACTGAGGGTTGGGCACCAAATTCCCTCTATAAATTCCCCTAAGAATTCACTTAAAAACAGACTTTAGCAAAATTCATAATTATTATTTTATTCATCTTTGAGGAAATTATTGCTGCGTGCTTAGATTGGAGACTCTTTAATAGATTAAAGAGTAAGGATCAAGGATCCTGAGATGAGAAGCTGAGCTGAGATGGTAATTGCTGCCAACCTTGTGTCACCAGAGAAAAGGCCGTAAACTAGTATCTGAGCATGGATTGAGTTAGGTGGATAAGGGAACAAATCACTACTAAGGACATCTATAGTATTTTGAGGAGGAATACTGGTCTAGCGTTGGACCAGAAAATAGTAATATATTCAACAATGGATATTAGTCTTCATGTTATTATCAATTGTATATCATATTTCATCAGACAGCGCAAGGATTGCAAAAACCAAACCTGTGCAGTTATCAATATTTTGGTTAATATTTGTACCTGAGCATCAAAGCCCCTAGATTTTTAACAATTTCTCTAGCCATCTCCCCCTTCCTGTTTCAGGTCCACCTTGAAAGTTTTAAATTTTATCTATTGCTACTACAGCCCCCTGTAGTGAGCACCAATTGTGTAGTGAGAGTTCTTTCATAACAAAAAAATCACAGATTATAGTTGGCTAATCCAACTAATAGATTGCTATATATCACACATACTTAGTAAGCTTCCAAAAATGAATAAATGATAAAATTTTAATGAAAAGCGATACTTTATTTGGAATAGACAAATATTATGTATGTGAATCACTTCATAAATTACTCATCAGAATTCTCGCGATGAGGATTATTAAATATACTATATTTTAATTTAGGAGTGAGTTGATGTGTTAAGAAAGGGTTTGAATGGGAAGTCACAGGGTCAACTACAATGCAACTATTTAAGGTAATATCTAATAACAGAGTTAGGATCATAGTACTTATTCTGGTTTAAGAGTCAGAAATCAAGTCATATAAGTATCCAATGGTAGGTTTTAGGATTTTAGAATGCTTGCATAATCCAGATTGTTTATTGTATTATGTTCATTATCCGCTGGAGGCAATTTAATATAAACCCATAGCAGATGTGCAATTTATCATTTCATATGGTAACTATTTTGTAGATATCTTTTAATTTAAAGTTATTGCGAGGAAGGCTGACCATGGGACGGGCACTTCCAAATTTGACCCAAAGGAAACAAAACTTAGACTAGGGAAGGCATCCCAGAGAAGCGAAGCTATCTCTTGTTGCTAGCGGGAACGCCACTTATGGGGAGGGGGAGGGAACGTGTGAAGGGGCCGTAGCCACAATTGAACACGTGTGGAGGAAAGGGTCTGAGTTGATGAACCAAACTGGGAACCAGGAGGAGACCAGCTGTCAGCGACGCGGTGGGAGGTATCTAAACATCCACGCCTGAAAGTGGTCCACCAAATGAGACCAGAATCTGTGGACAGCTTCTGGGAGGGTGGGGGTGGAGCCTGTGATGGCATCCAAGACAATAGTGTGGATAGTCCACATGGCGATTGCAACCACCATAGCATGGAGGAAGGGTGGAAGGGGGGAGGCCATTGATAAAACAAACATATTCCTTGATAGACTGAAGGGATGTGTTTGTTCCTGGCCCAGCATACGTTGAACTTCGCGCCATATCACTTTAAAGGTAGGACACTTCTCCAGGCGGTGGAACAGAGTTCCATACTGGCCACACATGACACAGGATAAGTGTAAAGTGTTAGAGCGCTCAGCCATATGGTACACCTGCCTCAGGCAGCGCCACACATGGGACTGGATTTGAGGCTGCAACAGAGGATGGTGTGCGTATTTCCAGATAGTTTTTTTGGGTCTCAATGGAGTAAGGGATGTCCATCATGTCCAGGTAGTCCACCCTGTATAGGACATGGGGCCGTGTGGGGATCACGCCATCTTGGATGGGTAGCCCCTGTACCTCTTGTGTGAACTGAGGAGAGGGGCGGCCTCTCTAGGCTGTGTGTCCGCTAATATGAATTATCCACTCAGCGCTCAGCATGGAGAGGAGGATTCGTTTGTAGTGGGTTTTAGTCCCGTGAGGACCTGTGGCTGATGGGTGTGAAGCCCAGTATTTCATCAGG
Source organism: Massospora cicadina (assembly GCA_022478985.1). Taxonomy (NCBI): domain Eukaryota; kingdom Fungi; phylum Entomophthoromycota; class Entomophthoromycetes; order Entomophthorales; family Entomophthoraceae; genus Massospora; species Massospora cicadina. The sequence goes on along the minus strand of JAKSZP010006055.1, from coordinate 2,979 downwards.
GAGTGAGGGTTCGATGGATTGTTAAGGCCCAAGGCGCGGGAGAAGTTGGAGCGGGCCGCGCGGGACCAGTGTTGGGAGGGGAGCTTAGGGGCGGTGATGGCCGCAGTCCAGGTGCTCAAGATCTTGGCAGTATGGGCTTTGAAGTCAAGCAGGCCCATGCCACCATGATGATGAGGGCCAAACATGAACTCTAGCCATACTGGTGATGGGCGGCCTGACCAAAGCCATCCTTGCAGAAGGGCATACAAGGATTTGAAAAAGCTTGGAGAGAAGGGGATGGCGTGGGCTCCAAACCAGACTTTGGAGAGGAGCATAGAGTTGGCTAAAACAACCCTGCCAGTAAGGGAAGTAGGGTGGGCTCTGAGGGAGTCAATGCGCTTCATCACGTTGTCCAGAATACGACTCTCCATTACTGCTGATGCGTACCCACCTGCCTCATCCCACACGCCCAGATGGCGGACTGGCCCTATGATAGGGCGTGGCATTAAGGGGAGCACCAGCGGGGCGGTGTGGGGTGAGCTGGGAGGGCGAGCACGTGTGCAAGCAGATGGGCTGGGCTGGGCACTGGTCGCTGGGGCCAAGCAGGTTTGATACTGACCAAAGAGGATGATTTCAGTTTTGGAAGCATTCAGTGCAGCATTACTTACCTGGGAATACTCCTGGATGAGAGCTTCGAGTGCGCGTGCATCCTTATTATTAGACACCCCAACCACACAGTCGTCTGCAAACGCCATCATCTTGACTGGGGCTTGGCCTGGAACATGGACCGCAGTGAGTTGGGCATTCATGTTTCGAAGTAGTGGGTCAAGGCTGAAGTTGTATAAGAGTGGGCTAAGGGGGTCCCCTTGTCGCAAGCCACTTTGAGGGCGGACTACTTCCGTTAGGAAGCCAGGACCACGCACTGCAATTGTTGCAGATTCCGTGAGCAGCATCACCCAGTTGATGAAGCGAGGGGGTAAGCAGAATTGATGGAGGCAGGCCCTGAGGTATTCCCAGTTTACTCTATCATAGGCCTTCTGTTGGTCCAAGAATACAAGTGCCCCAGAGGCTGTGGACAGGCATGCATTAGCCACAGAGTGCACTTTGTCCCAAATTGACCTTCTGGGTATGAAACCGAATTGTTCTGGGGAGATGGTGGCAGATGCTACAATCCCTAAGCGGTTAGCCATGATTTTTGTTAAAATTTTAGTATCCGTGTTAGTTAAAGAAATGGGGCGCCAGTTGGCTAAGTCTAGCTTGTCCTCTTTCTTGAAGAGTGTGATGGTGAAAGCCTCTTGTCCTCCTGGTAGGAGGCGCATTTCCAGAAGGCTCTGGTTAAGTGAGGCAAGCAGTAGTGGGGATATATATTTGAAGTACTTTTTATAGAATTCATATGGAATGACATCTGGGCCTGGGCATTTCCAGTTTGGTGCACCACGAATGGCTGTCCATAGTTCGTTCAGAGTAATCAAATTCATTATTTCCGGGTATTGGGAAATGGTGCAGATGTGGGTTTGGTCGAGAAATTCTGCCACTTTGGCTGGCTGAATTGGATAGGATTGGTATAACTTGGAGTAATACTTTTGTATCTCGATTGCCACTTCAGCTGGCATATCCGCGATGGAATCATCCAATCTTTGCACCTGTGTGCAGGTCACGCTCTGGCGTGGTGCAATTTTTTTTATAAAAATATGCAGTGCACTTGTTGCCCTCTGTAATGCGTTTGTCCCTGTACTGAACACAAACCCGATGTTTGTTTTGCCTTTCAAGTGCGTTGAGGTGGGCAGCTGCCTCCGCCCACTTCTGGCCCCATGCAGGGCTGTATCCTGTAGCCGGGATGTTGGACTCCAGGTGTGCCAACTCTGCCAGAGCGCGCGAGATGACAGCTGATGTGGCTCATGAACGTTGGGAGGAGAGGTGGTGAGAGTGGCAGATGGTATCCTCTTTGAAGGCTGCCCATGTGGAGATGGGGTCCACACAAAATGACGTAACAAACTCTTTTGCCAAAGTTGCTGCTTCCACCCAAGTTGAAAATTCTGGTGACGCAAGTTTGGGAGGGCGGAGTTTGCACCAATGTGGGGCCTTAGCCTCTGTGACAGGTAGGTGGTAGGTTATTGAGACCAGCCAGTGGTTGGAGAATTCAATTTTCGTTGTTTGGAAGTGGAAAATGTGAGTATAGAATTTTGCTGATGTAAGGATAAGGTCTATGCGAGTCATGGAACTTAATTGGCCGTTGTAGATGCGGGGTCACATCATGTTTTTGAGCAGCAGGGCTCGCTGTGGCAGCGCATCCATTAACCCTAAGGGTGGCCTTTAGAACGCGAAGTTCTACATGACCCTGGGGGGCGTGGGATGAGGAAGGCCAACGGTCTGTTGGTGTGCTTAGCCAACAGTTCATATCGCCAACTACAAAAGGATCTGGGGGTAACGGGAGGGATTTGACTGACAAAAAATCCCAACGTTCTTGTGCACAGGTTGGGGCATAGATGTTGATGATAGCATGTACCACGTCAGCCCACAAGAAAGTGACAATAAGGACTCGGCCATTGAGGAAGGACTTGATGATAAAAATTTGAAAAAATTGTTTTTTGAACTAGCACCCCACAGTGCTCTGACCAAAAGGATAGGGATGGGAGGAGCATGGTTTTCCAAGCATCCTCAGAACTTTTGGACAGTGGGACTCCTGGATGGCCAGGATATCCATGGGTAAATTTTTTTGTAAAAAACTCAGTTTCCTAGCCTGGGACGGTGAGGCCTTGAGTCTTGCAATATTCAATGTCCCTAAAGTGAAGGTTTCCCCCTTTGCACCTTAGGTGCGAGGGGGTGGGCACCTGGGCCCACTAGCCTCCTCTAGATTCATGGGCCTTCATGGCAGCATGGGTGTTTGCAGCAACACTATTGGTCGTTTTGTTGATTTTAGCAGAAAGGTTCGCGTTGGATTTTGCCTTTGCTTTTTGTTTCCCTGACATCAAACACATTTTTTGCGGTGTGGATGAGTTT
>JAKSZP010006054.1:0-30389 GCA_022478985.1 Massospora cicadina | reverse complement strand
ACACAAGAGGTACAAGGGCTACCCAAACATGATGGCGTGATCTCCATTCAGCCCCATGTCCTATCCAGGGTGAACTACCTGGACATGATGGACATCCCTTATTCCATTGAGACCCAAAAAACAATCTGGAAATACGTACATCACCCTCTGTTGCAGCCTCAAGTCCGCCCCCATGTGTGGCGCTGCCTGAGGCAAGTGTATCGTACAGCTGAGCGCTCTAACGCTTTACACTCATCCTGTGTCATGTGCGGCCAGTATGGAACGCTGTTTCACCGCCTGGAGAAGTGCCCCACCTCTAAAGTGATATGGCGCGAAGTTCAACGTCTGCTGAGCCAGGATCAAACGCATCTTCAGTCTGTCAAGAGATATGTTTGCTCTATCAATGGCCTCCTCCCTTCCACCCTCCCTCCGTGCTCTGGTGGTTGCAATCGCCATGTGGACCATCCACACGATTGTCTTAGATGCCATTGCATGCTCCACCCCCACCCTCCCAGAAACTGTCCACAGATTCCGGTCTCATTTGGTGGACTACTTTCAAGTGTGGATGTTTGGATACCTCCCACCACGTCGCTGACAGCTGGTCTCCTCCTGGTTCCCAGTCTAGTTCATCAAATCAGACCCCTTCCTCCACACGTGCTCAATAGTGGCTACGGCCCCTTCACACGTTCCCTCCCCCTCCCCATAAGTGGCGTTCCCGCTGGCAACAAGAGATAGCATCGCTTCTCTGGGGTGCCTCCCCCAGTACTAAGTTTATCTGTCCTGAGTCATATTCGGAAGTGTCCATCCCATGGTTGGCCTTCCCCACAATAAATTAAATTAAAAATTCCATGGACCATAAGATGAATAAAAAACGTAATAAATTTTCTGCCCTAGGGCGAAATTCATATGTCAATCCGCATAATTGGTGTGATAGAACCTGCACATGGACCGTCCAAAAGGGAGTACCTAGTGCTATCAAGATAGAGGCCTGCCAACATTTTGATTAGGGGTACATCATCTACTTTAATATAGGCAAGAATTTCACAGAAGGTGTATTTCATCAGCAGTATGATGAAACTCAAATCAAGAAAATCATGGGACAATTTTGCACGCTTTCATCACAATTTTTGTACCTAAAATCATCTCAATTTTAAGAGTATTTTGCCACCAATAAACCTAATAAAAGGTTTCAGTCATATCAGTTCAAGGGTGAACTGGGGTGGTAAAATATCTTTTGAATTTTGTGCTCAAATGTAACCAGGAGATGCCCTAGAGGTATAAATACCAGCGCCTGGCCTAATGACTGAGCATCAAATAAATAACATATAATAAATGTTATATTTATTTCATCCCTTTCCTGATTTCTCATTGAACCCTTTCTTTGGAGAAGTGTCAGCAAACTGAAAGCACAGCTTGTATTGAAACCTGCCTCAGAATAAGTTCCCAGATACGTTAGGAAAATTATGCCCAAAATTGACCAGAACCATCAGTTCTATTTTATTAGGCCTATTGAGTTTCTAAATGGTGAATATACCATAAGCCGCTGGCCATATCATGGATCATCCGGCGGAACTTTGTTCCAAATAATCATGCAGGATACCAATTTTCAATTAAGCAGTCCTCAGATTTTGACACCTGGTACACCTCATTGATTATTAAAGCAGTGAGGAAGTAATGTGGAGTAGCTATTCCATGACCTCCTAAATGCGTTCAGAGGATACATTAACTTTAAGATATAAAGTTTAGGAGGCAACGGTCCCACTGAAATGAGCCTCATAGCAGTAGCATATTCTCCTCATTGTCTGAGCTGTGAGGTGGGAGTGGTCTTGGCTAGGCTCATTGGTGTCTATGGGGTGAGGGGCACTTGTCCCTGAAGCCACTGGTTAAGCGATTGATGTCTTGATTCATAATAGTTGAATCCCTTGAATTCTTCTATGGTATTGCCAGAAGAGCCCCCTGTAGTGAGCACAAGAATATTGTAATTGTCATTAAAGCTTTGTAAAATCTGCACATGTAATTTTGCACTCAAATAGTTTTGACTGTATGAGGACAGTATACCTCAAAATAAATGTGAAATTTGATATGAAACTCTGCCTTTATTAAGTGTGAAAGCACTAGTTCTACCATAAACTCGTTGTGTACTTCCACCAATAGAGATCCATCAAGAGCATAAACTAAAGAATTGCTGATGAAATCAATTACAGAATATGCGCTGCCGCATTCTTCCATGTTATCATCTACAGTCTTTCCAAAATTATATGTTAGAGCCTCTTAGAGATAGTCTGTATGCCAGCCTTTTCTGCAACACCCTTATCTTCCTACATTTCCAATTTTTGGTTCATTGATAGGCTGCCAACATCATTATGAGTATCTGGCTGTGGTCAGGTATACCTTCTGAACGAAATTAGTATTGGTCATCAGGATCATTTGTGGCCAAATCTGCTAAATAATTATAGTAACTCATTGTAATCAGCTGGTATATTCACAGCAAAAATGACTGGGTAATATAATGGTTCTTGATGAGAATGTAATAGGGATGTGAGATGTGGTAATTGGCCAATTATTTGATATAATTTGATTTGTTGGAAGATGTTCGTGTAGATTAATTAAATCATATATACTTAATTTCAGAGTTAGTAAATTCTATCAAGATATATGATGGCGGTCAATGGGAATTGATCTGCTTAAAGATATTGGTAGTGTCATGGTTGGATGACATAATAGTAGGCACTGATGCTAGGGATAAGGCTGGGTGACAAGAGGCCCAGAAGATGAAGCTTCAGGCTCTCCCTGACCTAAAGCACACCTTATATCAATGCTGGGTGCAAGCCAAGCATGCCCAGGTTGATACTAATGGGGTGCAAAACGCCCAGCCTCTTATCTCAGCCCAGGCTTCAAAACAAACGATTTACATTTTAAATGAAAATGGTTCAATTCGCTTGGTTGGAGAGCAAGGGTTTTAGTCCCACTCCAGCTATGAAATTTTGACTTCAGGTAAAATAAGGCCTCAATCGATTACTCAAGTGAAGGCACTTTCAGTGTATTTTACCCAAATGGATGGAAGCATCTGTTTATTGGAGTGTCAAGTCTTGGGCGCATTTCCGCAGAACCCAAATTTCCCTGGCACATTTTAAATACAGTTTTGCGACCAACATTCCTTGTTGGTCGACTTTCTTTAATAAATTTAACCGTTATTTTACATTTTTTTACAATGGTTCCTTGGGCGAACATGGTGGTGGACCTCTTCAGGATGGTCTCCAACTATGTGGGCCACTACCTATTATCACAATTTACACGAATTCCAGGTGCTTTCTTGGGCTGTTTAGGTCTCCTCCAGACCAAGACATCCAAGTCTACTCACTCCAAGTTACCCTCGACTATGGACACCCTGTTGGTGTCTACTCAAGTTGGGAGGTTTCTTACTTATCTGTTCTCATATTTGGTGCTTTACACCCTCGCCTGGGTTACCTCCTGCTCAAGCACCATTCTAGGTGCCTCATTCCCCATTCTCTTAACGGCTAGTTCCCTAGCAATGTGGGTTTGCGCTCCACATCACTTTGCTGGGAACAAGAGATTTACAGACACTCTCTTGACAGGTAGTGGTACAAGTATATTAGCAAGGTTTATGGGCCATTAGGGGATATTAGCGCTTTAGTCAATCTCATATTAATTTAAAGCACCACTTTGGGATTTTACCCTAGAAGGTATGAAGCCTTGACTGTGATTTCAATTTATTTCTTAATTCAGGCAACCTTGGCATATATAGTACTAATGATATTGAGTCATTTAAAGTCTATAAGGCTTATGGCCCAAAATTATCATTAATCTTAATTTTTACAGTATTTAACTGTAAGTCTGGGGGAGCGTCCCCTGCACCTCAACTGTGGAGCACTCTCTTTTTGCACAAAAAAGGGCCCTGAAAAAGTTGGCTGTCCCCTCATCACCCAGGGCAATCTCACCCATGTGGTGGATGAACGGTGAGTGATGGCCTACCCATTGAGGTTTTTTCCTTCCCTGCCCTATTTAACCACAAGTGAGCTTCTTAATAAAATTAAGGAAGTGTGTTCTAAGGTTATAAAGGTAAGATATCACCAGTCAACGGGTAATGGTGAGCATGTCACTTCAGCGCCAATGTTAGGGTCCGCCAAAGGGGTAAAAATCTTAAATAATTGATGGTCCAACCTCAATGATATTTTCAGATAATCCAATTAGGCGAAAAATCTTTTTAATTGGGGGACTGAACCCAATGAAATAAAATGTGGTAAGTCCATTTGATACCCAAAAACCGGGACTCTATGCCCTAGCCATGGGCACTTCCATTTATCCGCTGAAGGAAGTGGCACCAAGATAAGCAAATTTGTGGTATAAGGAACAGTTTAATGGAATTAATCAAGTGGGAGTCATATGGTCAGTGGAAGGGCAATTCTGGCATCAAGTTAGCTATGAAATTTTGTTCTTCCAAAAGTGGTTGAGTTCATATTTCCTTTTTTTAGTACTAGATGGTCCCAACCCGAGGGGATAATTCATCAATGTTTGTTCAATTACGCCTGGGCTCCTAAGAGCCTGAGGTGAGGGAAGGGGAGGGAGGAGGCATCAAGAAAGGGAGGGGGTTTGCGCGCCAGAGCCGTGCTGCAGTGACAACTGAGCGGGGGAGGGTTGGCGACATAGTGCAAACCTTCAGGGCCATCTCAAAGTGTACCTGAAAGTGGGTGATCATGTGTGGAAGGGTCCACACCTGCTGGTCAAAGGCAGCACGAAGGAAGGAGTTATGGATGGTCCAGATGGCTGTGGCATAGGCGAGGACATGGAGGGGTTGGTGGCAACCAGGCAATGTCTGCTCAAACATGAGGTCTTGCACAGGGTGTCCAGACCAGAGCTGAGCATGGAGGAGCGCGCGGGCCTTTGGCCAAAATGCGGCGACACCTGGACAGGTGAAAAAACGATGGAGGTGGGAGTCAATAGGCTCCGCACAGTGGGGGCAGCTTCGGTGCTGGAAGGTGGGGCCAGTCCGGTCCCCTGTCCTGTATGAACAGTGGAGTACCCTCCATAAGGTGTTGGACACCTTTGCTGACAGGATGGGGTGATAGACGTCCTTCCACAATTCCTTAAGGTCAAATCTAACGGAGGGAGGGAGGAGCTCAAGGAGTCTTGGGCGGATGGGAGGACGATCTTGGGGGTTGAGGCGATTTGTGACAACTTGTCCATTGTGCACAATTGCATGGCGATGGGGGCTGAGGCCAGGGCCTTCCCTTCTGTATGGGAAGGCATGGTGGATCCGCGCGCCTACTCGTTTCAGGGCAAGGAGAGCCTGGTTCCAGTAGGGGGATGAGGATGGTTTCAGGCGATGGCCTGGGTGGTTTGTGAGCCACTCCCCTAATGAGGTCAGAGATGCTCTAGGAAGACCCAGAGCTGCTGACACTGACTGGCGGAGGGCGGGTGCTATTGGGGCATGGGGGTCGCGTCCCAGCAGACAATCGGCCATAGGAACTTCAGGAATATTGTGGTGGCGTGGGATCGCGTGTCCAGAAGCCCTAGGCCCCCTTCATTGCAGGGTCAGGCAATGGTTGAGAGGGCCATTGGTGGATGGTTTGAGCCCCAGATCCAACAGCGGAGGAGTACATTGAGCCGCGTATAAAAGGCATCTGTGAATGGGCAGACGTGCGCTAGGAACCAGACTTTGGAGAGGAGGAACACATTGGCATCAGAGCTCGACCCTGGGGGGTGATGTGCCGCCGGTTCCAGCTGGCAATCCTGGAGTTAACTGCTGCGAGGAGCAAGTCCTCATTGTCTTTTAGCGCAACTACTTGTTGGTTGGTGAGAACGCCCAGGTGACGGAAGGTACCGCGCTCAGGTTCAATACCAAATGGTGGGGGGAAGGTGGGGGGAGCCGACCTGTACAACTGTTGTCTTGGAGGTGTTGACCATGGCGTTGGACGCCTTGGTGTACCTCTCAATGGTCACAGCAGCGAGGGAAACATCCCCAGGGCAGCCAAATGCAATGGCGGTATCATCTGCAAATGCCATGGTGCGGGTGGGGGCTTTACCTGGGACCAGAATCCCTGTTAGCTTGTCCTGTAAGGAGGCCAAGAGGGGGTCAAGGGTGATGTTAAAAAGGATAGGGCTCAGGGGGTCCCCTTGCAGGAGACCTTGTCCAACTGGTACTGCCACTGTAAAACCCATTGGCGCCAGGACTCTGGTGTGGAGCTGGTCATAGAGCGCTGATATCCAGCGCCTAGCTGCGGGTAGGAGATGGAAGCGGGCCAGGGAAGCATCAATATACTTCCAGGCTACCCGATCATATGCTTTCTCCATATCCAGGAGAGCCACAAAGCCATTCACCTTACGAGAGTTAGCAGTCAAAGTCACGTGAAGGTCATTATAGTTGTCCCATAACGACCTCCCCGGAATAAAACCGTGCTGGGATGGGGAGAGGCGAGGTGACACCCATTTGGTGATGCGGTTGGCCAGAAGCTTCGTGAAGAGCTTGTGGTCTGTGTTGATCAACGCTATGGGGCGCCAGTTCGTCAGGTTCTCACGGTCTGACTTCTTGTGAATGAGTGTCGTGATTGAGCCTCTGGAGTCGGGGAGGACCTCGCCATTTACCAAGAGTGCAGCAAAGAGGTCGTGGAGGGTTCTGGCTATCACTGCAGGTTCCAGATGGTACATCTCAAAGGGTATTCCGTCTGGGCCTGGGGCTTTAAGCTGTGGGAATTTCAGAAGGGTTTCCATCACCTCCTGGATGGAAATAGGCGCCAGTAGAGCCTCATCAGCCCGTGGGTCAATGGGCGGCTCTGAAGCCTGCCACAGGAAGTCTTGGATGTCCGACGAGTCCACCTGGATGGCATGGAAGAGGCTGGAGTAGAAGCGGTGTATTTCCTGCGTGATTTCCTCCTTATCTGAAGTGGTTGTAGTGCCAATCTTCAGTGCAGTTATATCCTGCGCTGTTGACCGGGATTTCTATTTCTGAAAGAAGAAGTGGGTGGGGCGTTCCCATTAAGCATAGTAACGAGATGTTGTAAAGTTTGCTGCCCATTCTTCCTGCAGTGTGAGCTCCAAATGGAGTGCTTCCTGCGCCGCTTCCCAGTCTTCCAACCAACTGGGAGAGGGCGAAGGCTGGCAGTTTCGCTCCAGATGTCTGATTCTGGCTTCCGCCCTTTTGACTCTGGCGCGAGCTGCAGTCATCTGGGCTTTGGCACAGTTGTAAGCAACGCGGGTGATGCCCTCCTTGGTCACCGCTCATCTAGCCTTGTGGTCAATCAGGTGGGTGGGGGGAGGTGAGAATCTCCCAGATGGTCATAGACAGCTTCTCCTTAGTGAAGGGGTTGTTGAGAAGAGCTGGGGCAACCCTAGGCCAGAACCTACGCGACAGTCTAAGCGTGGTGGTGAGGACAACGGTGAGTGACCTGTGATCACTCAGATGGTTGTCACGAGAGATGGGAGAGGAGACGCGGCCAATTAACAGGGGGCCAATCAGTGCCATATCTATGCGTGACGCTGACTGGAAAGCTCCTCCATCATACTGGATCCTAGTCATGCAACCTAGGCCAGACGCGGAGGGTGGAAGCGCATCTATGAAGCCACTCAGGCGAAGGAAATCCTGGAGGCGACTTGATCCAGGGCGTTCCTTTGCTGCAGGGGGTAAGAGTCACGGACGCGACATATGGTTGTGTTGAAATCTCCTAAGAGGACTGTATTCTGTGGGAGATTGAGTTGAACAAGCTCTTCCAAGAGCCGATTTTGCTCCTGACCTGCATTAGGCAGGTAGATGCTTGCAGCGAAGAAGGAGAAGTCAGGAGTGGTGAGTTTGGCCAGTATGAGGCGGCCACTTAGATATTGTGAAAAAGAATGGGTTTTAACCCGGGGATTTAAAACAATAAGGGCGGCATGGTTTGTCCAGAAGGAGTTGCCTCCAAACTGTTCATTCCATGTAGATTATTCGTGAGGGGAGGATATGGGGCTCCTGGACAGCAGCGATGTCATTTTGTGCTGACCTGAAGTTTTGGAGGAGGCAGGCTCTCCGCTTAAAGTCCCGCAACCCATTTGCGTTGATGGATTGCAGGGCCACGGTGCTGCCATGGGGACTCATAGCTGTTCCCCTCCATGTCCTGGGGGGTTGCCAGCGCTTAAACCTGTTGCTGTGAGGCGGCTAGTTTTGAGTCCTTTAGCTTGACTATTAGCTGCAATCCGTGAGGAGCGTCGAGGGTTCTGAGGGGAAGGAGATGGTGGGGGGCGGAGGACCCAGTAAGCCAGCCTAGGATGCTGCCCCCACTCCGTTGCAGGGGAAGGACCTGAGGGTGCTCAATGGTGACCTCCGCGGTGTCCCCATTTGATGAGTCTGAGTCCATATTCACTTCCTCCAACACTTTAAAGGATCCGCGTGAAATGGACTGTAGGTTGGGGTAGGACTCTTTGAGGTGGCACTTCTACCACAGGCCGCGGGTTGCCATTCCATGCTGGTGGGCATAGCTCCATTGGGAGCAGAGGGTTGATGCAATAAATCGCTGGTGGAGGTTGGTGGGGGTGCCGCGGAGCCCTGAGTGGGGGTGGCTGACGAGGGGCACCCTGTGGGAGATGCCTTGCTCTTGGTGAGAGAGGGAGTTAACTCTGGGAGATTGGAGGGGGTGCCCACTGGAAGGGGGGCATGAGCGCGAAGGTATCCCATACCAATAGTGGGGTATAGCTGTTTCAACTGCTAGGCGTAAGGCCTCAGGGGACAGGTCTTGAATGGGAACCCAAAGTGTGGGTTGCGGAATTGCTGCTGCGGCCACATGGGATCGTTTTTGGCCTGGTTTAGGCCCCTGGGTGGTGGCTAAGAGGGCTTGTTTTCGAGCTGTGCAGCCACTATACAAGTGTACAAGGGCGTTACACCATGAACACCGGGGGCGCGCCTGATCAGGGTCTACAAAAAAGTTCTTAGGGCATGCCCCAACTACTGCCACACGAGGAATAACCTCAATGTTGCGGGATACAGTGGGGGAGGGGATGAACGACGCCCTAGCAGTGCGAGCTCTTTGAGTGGGAGCATAGTAAGAGGGGACGCTAAAGTCCACTGAAAGAACAGACCCAAACTCCATTAAACCACGATGGAGCGCCAGTTTAAGAGACTCAGGATCAACAGTCGTTGGTAGGTTGGAAAAAGTAACCCATGAAATTTTCTCCAGGTGAGAGCATGTGCGGGAGATGCAAAGAGATCCATGTGGAATAATGACCTGGAGGGTGGCAGCATGGTCAGCAAGGGCAGCTTCAGTGAAGCCCACATCGATGTAGTGGCCCTCCACTGATTCATGGATGGTGGTGTTAATTGGTAATGTCTCCGCAATCGCTGCAAAGTATGAGAAGTAATCCTCCATATAGAATTCAACAGGGTTATGCCCATAATAAAGGCGAATTGTGTGGGAGAGGATTGAGCGAGGTAGAGCTTTTTGAGCTCTAGTTTCGGCCAATTTCTTCTTAACATCAGCAATAAACGCCACTTCACGGGGATCAGCTTTGGGTAGCGTTGGTGCCAGAGGTTTTTGTCACGCCCCAGTGGCTCCTTTGGTACGTTTGTGTTTGCTTTGGGCTGCAATTGCAGGTTGAATGTGAGCCGGTGGTTTGGACAAGTTTGCAGAGTTCCCCTGTTGCTGGAATGTTACAGCAGTTGCTGGCATCATATTAAATTGAGGGGCGGATTGTTGGGCCTCGCTAAATTGGGGAGGCCCATCCAGATTGGAATCAACTTCAGCCAGTTGGGAGGAGGGCGATGTTTCATCACCATCCCAATCTATTTGGGTAAATTCAGCCTGAGTATTTGCTGTGATTTCGTGGGCAAAACTCACTGGCTGATTGGTGAATTGGTCATTTTTAGCATATGGAGATAAAGTGCCGATTATTGGGTTTAAATGGGACGGGTGAGATTGGAACTGGTGTGAAGTTCCAAAATCTGAACCATTTAAATCCCCATTGGGAAGAGTAGATTGTCCCAATTTGGTGCTTATTGAACCAGAATGTGCGGCTAATCCAACCTTACATCTGAGGGTTTGGGGGCCAGGTAATTGTTGGGCCTTGCTAAATTGGGGAGGCCCATCCAGATTGGAATCAACTCCAGCCAATTGGGAGGAGGGCGATGTTTCATCACCATCCCAATCTATTTGGGTAAATTCAGCCCGAGTATTTGCTGTGATTTCGTGGGCAAAAATCACTGGCTGATTGGTGAATTGGTCATTTTCAGCATATGGAGATAAAGTGCCGACTTGAGAAGTGCCAATTATGGGGTTTAAATGGGACGAGTGAGATTGGAACTGGTGTGAAGTTCCAAATCCAAACCATTTGAATCCTCATTGGGAAGAGTAGATTGTCCCAATTTGGTGCTTAGTGAACCAGAATGTGCGGCTAATACAACCTTACATCTGAGGGTTTGGGGGCCAGGTAGCTGGCTATCGCCCCTCATGGAGGGAGCCAGAAATATGGCGTCAGCAATAATAGATGGGGCTGAATTAGCTGACACAATGGGGGAGGTGAATGCCTGGATGGGGTTGAGTTGCATTCAACTGAGCAGACGCCATTAAAACAGCGTGGGTGATGGCCTCCTTGGTTAGAGGGGGCCCAGCGGGTTGGTGGGAGGCAGCGCACACAGAGCTGTTAGGTGTGCAGGTTGCAGAAGTGCGATCAGGCGAACTGGCGCTAGTTGAAGTAGCTCTAGGTTGGGGGGTGGTGCCTGCTTTCATGGCCGCTGCTTGAGAGCGGGTGATTCTGGTTGACCCTGAGGTGGGTAACCAAGGGTTGCTTCGTTTGGGGTGGTGCTGGCTCGTTTGGCAGAGCCTGCGGGTTCTTTTGCGGGGTTTCCCGCCATATTTGCTAATAGTTTTCGTAAATCTCTTAGGTGGAGCTAAATTTCAGGCTGAATTGATTTTCGAAAAGTGATGCTTAGCAGAAAGAGATCTGAGTTCATATTTCCTTTGTTTATGCATTTTTTCCCAAGCCCTAGGCCTTAGAGCAACTGTCTCTCACAGGTACAATTGTCAGTCAGTTCTTACTTTTAGTTTTCATTAAAAAACCCATTTAAAACCAAAAATTTACTTTTATTTAATTGTTTCATAAACTGACACCTCAGTAACACTAAACAATGTTTCTCAGGTTGCATCTTGATTGGGCTCTGATGGCCATTTTCACCACGCTGCTCCCCACCTTGGTTGAATGTGGATATTATATGTGTGAATTATTGGGGATATCCCTGTTTTCCAGCGCTCTCTGGTGAAAAGATGTGCTGATAATTTTGGAGATCTTATCTCCCCATTGGGCAAGATTTCATGACCTTGCCGCGTTATCTATCACTAGTGGCCCCATGGCAAATTCTGGCTCTTCTGTTGTGTCCATAAAGTCCCTCATTTCCAAATCTTCTGACTCCTCAGGGGCCGTTATCTGATTGCTTGTCAGGTTGACAGTTATGGCAACCACCAGCTATCATTCTCTGTTTGTTTCCCTCCCATCTATTTATCAAGTCACTTGAATGGTGATGCTCTTAGAATTCTAGTTTGTCTTCTGGGTGCTCATGCGCCCTGACTGGAAGTCCAGTCTCAATTTTATCTGTCAGTTCCATGACATTAACTATTAATAACACTAAAATTACCACTAAATGAATTCAACATGAATTGCCTCATCAGTGCTTCACCAAACTATGGGATAAAATCAATATGACACTCTATCTATCATTGTCATTGCAGTATACAATGGTGAGACCTTGTTCAATACTCACCTTGCCAAGCTGTAAACTAAACTATCCTTTATGTGCCCTCATCTATTAGCTTTTCTATGTCAGACTAGGATTCACCATCTCAGTCTAGTTCTGGTATTAACCTAGACTATTCCACATGTTTTAATGATTTTTATTTTCTCCTAGCACTATAAATAGTGCTACTGTTTTATTAAACAAAATACTGTTTACTGCTTAAATTTAATTTAATTTTAGAGTCCTCTCCTCTTGTGTGCCAATAAAGCAGGTTTAAGAATAGCTTTAGCCCCATTTATATCAGTTGTGATGTACTAAGCATACCACAATTGGTTCTATATCCTACCAGTTTTTTAACTTCTTAGGCACCTGCAGTGACCAAATAAAAATTTCAACACCCCAATTTTGCACAACTAGTTACATAAATTCCTTCACATTTAATTTAATTTATTGCGGGGAAGGCTGACCAGGGGATGGACACTTCCAAATGTAAACACAAAAGAAAATGAAACTTAGTAACAGGGAAGGCACCCCAGAGAAGTGATGCTATCTCTTGTTGCCAGCGGGAACGCCACTATGGGGAGGAGGAGGGAACGTGTAAAGGGGCCGTAACCACAATTGAACACGTGTGGAGGAAAGGGTCTGAGTCAATGAACCAAACTGGGAACCAGGAGGAGACCAGCTGATGGCGACGCGGTGGGAGGTATCCAAACATCTACGCTTTAAGTGGTCCACCAAATGGGATCGGAATCTGTGGACAGCTTCTGGGAGGGTGGGGGTGGAGCCTGTGATGGCATCCAAGACAATCGTGTGGATAGTCCACATGGCGATTGCGACCACCAGAGCATGAAGGGAGGGTGGGAGATGGGAGACCATAGATAAAGCAAACATATCCCTAGACAAACTGAAGGGATGTGTTTGATCCTGGCAAAGCAGACGTTGCACCTCACGCCATATCGCTTTAGAGGTAGGGCACTTCTCCAGGCGGTGGAACAGCATTCCATACTAGCCACACACAATGCAGGATGAGTGAAAAGCGTTAGAGCGCTCAGCTGTATGGTACACCCATCTCAGGCAGCGCCACACATGGGAACAGATATGAGGCTGCAACAGAGGGTGGTGTGCGTATTTCCAAATAGTCTTCTGGGTCTCAAGGGAATAAGGGATGTCCATCATGTCCAGGTAGTCCACCCTGGATAGGACATGGGGCCGTGTGGGGATCACGCCATCTTGGATGGGTAGTCCCTGTACCTCTTGTTTAAACTGAGGAGAGGGGCGGCCTTTCTGGGCTGTGTGTCCGCTAATACAAATTCTCCACTCTGCGCTCCGCATGGAGAGTAGGATTTTTTTGAAATGGGGTTTAGTACCGTGAGGGCCTGTGGCTGATGGGTGGGAAGCCAGATATCTCATCAAGGAGTGAGGGTTCAACGGATTGGTAAGGCTCAGGGCGTGGTAGAAGTTGGAGTGGGCTGCATGGGACCAGTGTTGGGAGGGGAGCTTAGGGGCGGTGACAGCTGCAATCCAGGTGCTCAGGATCTTGGCAGCATGGCTATAAGGTCGAGCAGGCCCATGCCACCATGACAAGGGCCAAAAATGACTTCAAGCTGCACTGGCGGTGGGCGGTCTGACCAGAGCCACCCTTGCAGAAGGGCATACAAGGATTTGAAAAAGCTTGGGGAGAAGGGGATGGCGTGAGCTCCAAACCAGACTTTGGAGAGGAGCATAGAGTTGGCTAAAACAACCCTGCCAGTAAGGGAAGTAGGATGGGCTCTGAGAGGCGATGCACTTCGTCATGTTGTCTAGAATACGATTTTCCATTACTGCTGATGCATATTCACCTGCCTCCACCCACACGCCCAGATGGCGGACCAGCCCTATGGCAGGGCGTGGCATGAAGGGGAGCACAAGTGGGCGGTGTGGGGTGAGCAGGGAAGGCGAGCATGTGTGCGAGTAGATGTGCTGGGCTGGGCACTGGTTGCTAGGGCCCAGCAGGTTTGATACCAACCAAGGAGGATGATTTTGGTTTTGGAAGCATCCAGTGCAGCATTACTTACCCGGGAATACTCCTGGATGAGAGCTTCAAGTGCGCGTGCATCTTGATGATTAGACACCCCAACCACACAATCATCTGCAAACGCCATCATCTTGACTGAGGCTTGGCCTGGTGCATGGACCCCAGTGAGGCGGGCATTCACGTTTCAAAGTAGTGGGTCAAGGCTGAAGTTATATAAGAGTGGACTAAGGGGGTCCCCTTGGCGTAGGCCCCTTTGAGGGCGGAATACTTCCGTGAGGAAGCCAGGGCCACGCACTGCCATTGTTGCAGATTCTGTAAGCATCATCGCCCAGTTGATGAAGCGAGGGGGTAAGCGGAAGTGGTGGAGGCAGGTCCTGAGGTATTCCCAGTTTACTCTATCATAGGCCTTCTGTTGGTCCAAGAATACTAATGCCCCAGAGGCTGTGGACTGGCATGCGTTAGCCACAGAGTGCACGTTGTCCCAAATCAACCTTCTGGGTATGAAACCAAATTGTTCTGGGGAGATGGTGGCAGATGCTATAAACCTTAGACGGTTAGCCATGATTTTAGTTAAAAATTTTGTATCCATGTTAGTTAGAGAAATGGGGCACCAGTTGGCTAGGTCTAGCTTATCCCCTTTCTTGAAGAGTGTGATGGTGAAGGCCTCTTGCCCTCCTGGGAAAAGGCGCACTTCCAGAAGGCTCTGGTTAAGGGAGGCAAGCAGCAGTGGGGATATAAATATGAAGTACTTTTTATAGAACTCATATGGAATGCCATCAGGGCCTGGGCATTTCCGTTTAGGTGCACCGCGGACAGTGGACCAGAGTTCAGCTGGAGTAATCAAATTCATTAACTCCGGGTATTGGGAAATGGTGCGGATGTGAGTGCTATTGAGAAATTTCGTCATTTCAGCTGGCTGAATTGGATCAGATCGGTATAACTCAGAGTAATACTTTTATGTTTCAATTGCCACTTTGGCTGGCATATCCGCGATGGAATCATCTGATCTTTGCACCTGTGTGCAGGCCACACTCTGGCGTGGTGCAAAAAAAATTTTAAAAAAATATGCGGTGCACTTGTCACCCTCTATAATGCGTTTGGCCCTGTACTGAACACAAACCCGATGTTTGTGTTGCCTTTTGAGCGCGTTGAGGTGGGCGGCTTCCTCTGCCCACTTCCAACCCCATGCAGGGCTGTATCCTGTGGCTGGGATGTTGGAATCCAGGTGTGCCAACTCTGCCAGAGTGCGCGAGATGACAACTGATGTGGCTCATGAGCGTTGGGAGGAGAGATGGCAATAGTGGCGGATGGTGTCTTCTTTGAAAGTTGCCCATGTGGAAATGGGGTCCGCGCAAAATGGTGTAACAAACTCTTTTGCCAAAGTCGCTGATTCCACCCATGTGGAAAATCCTGGCAACGTGAGTTCAGGTGGGCAGAGTTTGCACCAATGCGGAGCCCTAGCCACTGTGATGGGTAAGTGGTAGGTTATCGAGACCAGCTGGTGGTCAGAGAAATCAATTTTTGATGTGTGGAAGTGGTAAATATGGGATCAAAATTTCACCAGCGAGGATAAGGTCAATGTGGGATATGGACCTTAATTGGCCATTGTGGATGTGGGGGCGCGTCATGTTTTCAAGCAGCGGGGCTTGCTGTGGCAGCGCATCCATTAACCCAAGGGTGGCCTTTAGAACGCGAAGTTCTACATGACCCTGGGGGCGTGGGATGAGGAAGGCCAACGGTCCATGGATGTGTTTAACCAACAGTTCATGTCGCTGATTACAAAAGGGTCTGGAGGTAATGGAAGGGATTTGACCAACGAGAAAAATTCCTGACGCTCTCATGCACTGTTTGGGGCATAGATTTTGATGATAGCATGTACCACGTCGGCCCACAAAAAAGTGACAATGAGGACTCAGCCATTGAGGAAGGATTCCAATGATAAAAATTTGAAAAGATTGTTTTTCTGAACTAGCACCCCACAGTGCTCTGACCAAAAGGATAGGGATGGGAGGAGCATGGTTTTCCAAGCATCCTTGGAACCTCATGGACAGTGGGACTCCTGGATGGCCAGGATATCCATGGGTAAATTATTTTTGTAAAAAACTCAGTTTCCTAGCCCGGGATGGTGAGGCCTTGAGTCCGGCGATATCTAATGTCCCTAAAGTGAAGGTTTCCCCCATCACACCTTAGGTGCAAGGGGGTGGGCACCTAGGCTCACCAGCCTCCTCTGGATCCCCATGGGCCTTCATGATGGCGCGGGTGTTTGCAGCAATGCTATTGGAAGATTTGTTAATTTTAGCAGACAGGTTTGAGTTGGCTTTTGCCTTTGCTTTTGGTTTCCCCACTGTCAAAAAAATTTTTTGTGGTGCGGATGAGTTTGGTGCACCAATGTTTGGGTCAAAAAAAAATTTCAGATAAGTTGGAGACCAAATTGGTTCCAATTGGGGCTTGGTTGCAAAGGTCGGGTGAGATCAAGTTGCCCATCAGATCCTCAGATTGGGTGGCCCAATCAGCTTGGGCATCCCAATCTGAATGGTTGAGGGATTCCCAAGATACTTCCGCTGCAAAGGTTTCAATGTCTTCCTGGCGTTGGGAGTGTGGAATAGTGGAGGCGACCTTAGCTGCTTCCTTGGCCGCGGCCCTGCAGGCCTGTTTGGCCTTCTTTCACTCTTTCAGGGAAATAGGTTTTACCAGTAGGTAGCAGCCTTGTGCTCCCCACGAGAAGGCCTCTTTGGTACTGGTGGTTGGTTCATAGTGAGCCTCCCTGTTGGTCATGGCCGCCGAGGGGTGCTCTTGGAATATGATGCCCTCCTTGGTGGGGCATGCGTGTGCCTTATGGCCAAACGTGTCACAGTGGGTGCAGATTGGGGGTGCGCTGTCTACAGTTACCCAGAAAGGGTGGATGGCATGCCCTTTGATTTTAATAAAAGTGGAGTGCAGGATCTAGGTTAGGTCCTTTGCAATCTCCTTGGTTGGGGTCAGAACTGCAATGGCTTTGCTGGTGCACAGGTGTGGTATCAGCGTAAAGTGTTGCATCTCAAAGGATTGTATTTTGCCATATACGGTGAGACCAGCTTTCAGATGCTGCTCCAGAATGGCACGCTTGACTGTAGTGGGCAAAAAGTCAAACGTGAGGAAAATTTGGTTGGATTCTATCCATCTAGTGCGCTTGGTTTTGATGACCCACTGCCCTTCAGGGAGGTCAATCACTATGTGCACCGCAGCAGCTTTGTCTGCTGCCTCCTTGTTTCAAAACTGGGATCCAGCCAACCATATGACATGGAGTGAGATGTGACATACACCGCAGTCAGGAAATGAGTGTGCACATCCCCACAAAATTTTTCCCACAATGCTGTTTGTTGAATATCCAAGAACACCCAGACTCCATATTCCACCAACAAGAGTGGTTGAGAGTGAGGCATGTTGATGTACTGGTTACATCACACCTGCCAAGTGAGGACTTCTGGGGAAATAGTAACCAGCAGCTTTTTATTTTTATCTAATCCACCAGTTTCTCTGAGGCGTTTTGAACATTGGAAGTCATGGGCCTACCACCTGTGCCTCTTACCTTACTTGCCCAACTGCTCCCTGACATGGGCGCATACTAATCTCCTCTGTGAGATTATCAAACTAAATTTAGACTTGAATTGAATAAGTTGCAAAAGTGATTGCAACGAGAGAGAAAAGCTTTTAAATTCCTTCACATTTATAAAAGTAAACTATAAAAAATACATTCAGCCAAAAATATAAAAAATCTTTCAGAAATTCTGATGTGTTTGACAACCTAATCCATTACCTTCTAGATATATCTATACATAGTTTATAAGTTGCTATTGCTATACTTTCTATGAAGTTATAAAAAAATATAATAGTTCACATTAACAAAGAAAAGTGTAGTATTTTACCTACCTTGATATAAAAATTAAATTAGATATAGAGATTGCTGATTTCAATAATCTTTATATTTAAAAACATAAACATGTCATAACTATAACAGTAATCTTCAAGTATCTATTATAGTTATTAATTAATAGATTTTGTTTACTTTATAATTCTAAAATTTTTAACAATCAATATCTAAATTGACTCTACCAGCATACATTTTTACAAGCAAATTTTGGGAAATAATTATCTTCAATTTATTCAAGGTATGGTGATCAGGGGATGGACAGTACCAAACACAACACTCAAAACAAAACAAAACTACTAACCAGATGGGAAGCAGAAACTGCTAATCCACTGTGGCAGAGGGTGGGGAGGGGTCAGGGGGTTGGTTTTCAGAAAGGCCCACCTTGATCAAGGGATGTTGGTTACAGTACCGGATCAGAGCAGAGAGCCAGGGCGTTGGGGCATCTATATAGTGGGAGTTGAGGTCAGCATAGTAGGAGTTTTCCTCTTCCGCATCAAGATAATGACAGGAAAGTGTTTTAACAAAAGCTGCGAGGAGAACTTCAGCTTCTTTGCGGGCTTCAGGAAGTTGGGTAAAAAGGGAGATACTGTGGCAGGTGATTTTGGCTGAGGGGTTAAATAAAGCAATCATTGTAACATTCATAATAGCAACTTCAGCATTATCAAATAGTTTTGAGATGTCACTGCAGGGAGATTCAGGGAAGTCAGGGGGAAGAAGAGGGTGGGCAGGCCATGCTGGAGCTGAGCCACTGACTGGGCCACCACGGTGCATAGTTTTGGGCAATGAGGAGAGGCCACCGCAGCTAAGGTGAGCTGGTGATCACTTTGGAAGGGGGCTGTATTTGACAGAGGAGCAAAATGGTGAGGGGTAGGGGTTTCATCAAAGTCAGGAAGAAAAATTCTGCCTGACCATAATCACCTTGGCAGAGAGGTTGACCTGTATGCTTACTAATGAGGATATTATCTGATTTGTCAGTTTCAGCCAATAGATCCCATAGATTTTGGTTCACTGGAATAGTGGTATTCAAATTTGGGTGGGTGGGATTGGGCAAATGGGCAGCTGCTTGGGTGCCAATAGTGGTCCAAGCATTGCTCTGATTAGCTGGGGTAGATTTAGGTGGGAGAGTGAGGCTGGAGGTTTTGAGGGGGGCTGATTTTCCATGTGAGCCCACTGAATGAGATTGGAGGGTGGGAGGGGGCAGCAAAGCACCCCATACTGAACATCTAGAAGGAGGCTCAGAAGCTGCAGCAGCGGACTTGGCCTGAGGGCATGCTCTTTTTACATGGTTGAGGCCAAAGCAGAGAGAACAAATCTGCCTACCATTATTGACCTGAGCCCAAAAGAAATGATCAGGTGCTGCAGCCATACTAGCGCAGGGTAAAATTTGTTGGGCTATGGTAGGGTGGTGTGGTATGATGGTGGCTATTGCCCAAGGAGCAGCAAAGCGCTCTGCACCAGATGGAATAGCAAAGGTGAGGTTGGGCTGAGTGTCATAAGCCATGAGCCCTGTGACCAACTGGTCATATAAAACCTGGGGTGGAAGGTGGGATGGGAGATTTGCAAAGGATACCACCAGCATGGTATCTGAAGGGAGGTGAGTATGGGTTGTGGGAATAGGGTTTTTTTATAAATTAGAGGAGTTTGTGCTGCAACTTCAGCATCCTCCTCAGATTGGAACCCAATATCAAAGTAGCCCTTAAAAGGGCAGAAGTCTATAAAGCCAGCTGGTGCAAAGGCTGTAGTGGCTAGCTCAATAATTGCCTTATTGGCATATGGGAACAAATGCCCATAGTCTACTCTGAGGCAATAGCGAATGGCAGAGCAAGTGAGGGTGAGAGGATTGGGGTGAGAAGGGTGGATGCATGCCAGGTGGAGCGCTAAGTCCCGTGGGGGGACAAAATGGTTGGAAGCAGTGGGTGGGCTGTTTGAGCCTTTCCAAACATGCTTGCCTGCGGGGCAGAAAATGCTAGGTGGGGGTGCACTGCTGCCCCACACTGGGGTGGCAGGCAGCAGAGCCAAGGACATCAAAGAATAGGTTTGGGCAGATGGCTGTGGATAAATAAAACTTTTAAATATAAAATCACTCAAAAGTGACTCCGAGCAGTAAAAGAAATTTTTGGAAATAATTATCTTTAAAGGTAAGATATTATCAAAACAATTTGCTAATATTTAATAAAGTTGTATTCCCCTTTAGGTTGGAACCACCTAGTGCTAAAAAAACTTGCTAATATCTAACCATATAGAGGTAAGGTTTATTATAGAAATAATGATGAAACTATTTATATTTAAAGCTATAAAAATATGCTTCTAACTACATAAGAACTGGTTAGATATGCCCTCCATTGGTGATATCCTTGATATATTAAATTTTATTAAGTAGATTTGAGGTGGGCCGACCTGGGGACAATACCGCACCAATTAAGGGAAATCGAATGAATGGGAAAGGAGGATAAGATCCGGAAAACCTCCATGCGTGGCGTATGATAGGCCAGGAACTCCATGGACCGCCTTTGCTATTCGCTATCTCAGTTTGGGGCATTGGTGCGCAACGCCAACACGGTCATAATTGTCCCCTACCCAAAGTTCCAGTACCGGAATTGAACCGGGGAGGCAGCGGTAGAGGTCACTACTCTACCACTTGGGTATCCTCCCCTTGATATATTAAATTTTAGAATAGTTTATAATAAACATATAATCACATATTAACTAATAAAATAGCTGAATATAAATATAATATGTTTTTATAGTTTTCTAATTAGTAGTATTATATATTTATTGTCCTTTAAAATATTAATTTAGAGTAAAATTATTCTTATATCAATTTTTTACAGGCATAAATATTTCTATATTATGAAAATTACTATACAATTATTTGAGTTGTTTATTTTAGAGTCTAATTAGATTAACATTAATACTTGATTTAAATCTCTCTCTAAATATGAGATACAACCTAACATCTTTAATAAAGTTGAATACTTTGAGCCTCTAAATAATTTTTAAATCATGAAATACCTTTTTGATTTCATTCTGTTAATTTTTGATATTTTTTCTACTCATAAAAAAGAAGCATTGCATCCTAAAATTGATTTTGAAAGGGGGTGTGGTATATTTGGGATGGGCATCTCACTATCACCCCTCACAACACGGGTTCCAATCCCGTCGTGGCAGAAATTGCATTTTTGTGACAAGAGGATAACAATACGTGTGAATTCACGCACTATGCCTCGGTCCAACCAAGCGAATTAGTGAAGTTAGATCATGTAATCCCAGCTTATCAAAACACGAGCAGAGGTTTTATCCCCAGTACTTGGATTTATCCTCCACTCCTATATTTTCGCTCCCTATCCTAACCTTTCTATCGTTGCGGTATATTTGTCCCAAGGTTGGCCCACCTCGAATAAAATTAATTTTAAGCTGGGTGCTTTTAAAATCTGTTAATTTATACGAACACTTGAATAAAACGTACAATTATCCTCAAGAAGGGTTTATTCTTTTATATGCAAATCAATCTATCAATGGAATTACGGATCCTGGATTTCTGGGCTTAGACAAGGGAGCAGTTATTATGCTGAAATTCGACTGTTTGGCCTCCTTTTAATAAATAAGTAATTATTACGATTAGTTTAAATACTGTTTTGACCTATCAAATTTGCGAAGCGCTATTTTATATCCAATATCAGTGGCTTATTAAGCTAACTGCCAATTTAATTTTTAAAACAAAATATTTGAAGGAGCTTTAGTTATTGTGACGTTTGCATGTAGTTAGCGCTATATAGCTTCAGAAGTTGGACAATCCATCACTAACTATTGAAAAGATGTCTCTTGGTGTAAGTGATTGCTTTTTAAATGATTTTAATTTAAAATAGCGTTTGTATGGTCCCAAAGCCAATTGTCGCGTCTCCAAAGTAAGGATCGCGGCGAAGCTTAGCCACGTTGAGCTGGACTATGACGGCTCCTTCGAGTTCGGCAAGTCCAACAAATCGTCAGAGTACTTGGCTAAGTTCCCTCTTGGCCAGACGCCAGCTTTTGAATCTAAAGACGGTCTGCTTTTAACGAGATCCACCGCAATTGCTTTCCACGGTAACATTTAAAGTGCTGTGAAGTAAACTAACAGTTTAGTTGCTAACCTCAAGGACAACAACCCACTTCTTGGTAAGAACAAGAATGAACTTGCAAAGATCCACCAATATTCTTTTTTTGCCGAAACTCAAATCATGACCCACACTTTGGCGCTGGCACTTCCCGCTTTGGGCTACGCTCCTTACAACGAGGAGGTCGAGAAGAACTCATACGAACGTCTATACAAATCGCTTGCCTATCTGGAGAAGGAGCTTCCCGGGAAAAAATTCCTTGTGGGGGATAGCGTTACTTTGGCCGACATTGTTGTATGCCAAGACCTGGAGATTGTCTTCTCCATGATCTTGGACCCGACTAAGCGTGAAAAATATCCTAACGTCACTAAGTATTATCAAGGATTTCGCGAGATTGCTGAGGTTAAGGATATTGCTGGCAACGCTGTTATGGCGGAGGTTCCGCTTAAGGTCAATGCCAAAAACTAATGCAGTCGGGTTATTTTTCTAGTGGGGAATAAAGTTATTACTAGTACAGTGTTAATTTTTTAATCGGCTTTATGTTCCATTCCATAATTTTTCTAATTTTATTGATACCCTGTTATTTTTGCGAGATAGTAATTCTATTTTAAGCATTCTAAGCTCTTTATTACTATAGCTTGAACTGAAGCGCTCCGTTTGTTTTAAATTATTAAACTATTAACTAATTTACCCGTGCTTCGCTACGGTGTCTAAAATTTCAAAGATTCAATTTATTAATTTAGATTTTATATTATAGATAAACAAAACCACTCAGCCAAATCTAATTGCTCAATCGAATCAACAAAAGCCACTAACCACTCAATTAACCTAACTGAACTTATCAAATCAACTAATAACTAATCACTCTTAAAACTAAACTGTCATCGATTCGACCAAAAGCCATCAGCCACTCGGCCAAAAAATAAACCTATCGAATCAATCAAATAACACCAAACTGCTACCCGAAACATCTCTTTATACTTAAAATCATTGAGTATGTGACATGTCTTCCAAACTACTAAATCAACTTCTACTTAACTGCCAAAAGTATTTTATTAATTAGGGGAACCAAATTAGGCAGGTTTTTAAAATGATTAAAACCTAATATCCAGATACCTGTGCTTCGCTACAGTATTTAAAGTTTATCAAATAATAAGCTCACATTGACAGCCTATAGGCTGTGCCAGTACTATGCTTGAGCCACTCAGACTAACAGCTTCGCTGTTGCCCTCGTGGCTGGTGAGTGATTATCCTAACTACTTAATCTACTCAAACCTCTAACATTGATTTTTGTTTAGCTTCGGGTGAGCAATTTGGTAAATTATTCGATATTTGCCAATTCTTACCTACTTGCTCAAATAGATTAACTTATCAGACTCGATAACTTCAGATTCGATAAGATTCGCCAATTCTCACCCACTCACCCAGATATATTGAACCTATAAGACTCGAAGGTTTCAGATTTCACTCAATCAATGTGTTTTATTAAGTAGATATCGAGCTTGTAATTTCTCCCAACGAAGAGGTTTACCTTTTTAACCGACTTTGAAAAGAAGGTTCTCAATTCGACCTGTATGTATGTTTTTTCTTTTTTCTATGTTTGTTCGCGCATAACTCTGAAAATATCGGACCAATTTCGATGTTCATTTTCTTCAAAAATAGAGGATGCTCCAACTTAGGTCCCATTTTCCTTTTGTAAGTATTTGTCAAGTATCTGCCCATTAATTTAGTTAATAAAAAATGTGCTCGGAAGCGATAGATTTCAAGTGTGAGTATGTTCATCGATGGATAAACTTTCCGGCATCGGTGAAGCGATAGCTTCGAAGCACTTTTGATATGTCCTATGGCTGGGGGGTATGTTCAAAATTCAGTCAGTATGAGCTCACAGCGGGACGAGCTTAAATTATTATAGATGGCTATTGTTTTTGCATAATTTGACCAATAAACTCATCTAGATTTAATAAGAATGAATTATTTTAGATATCGATCAATAAATTTACATAGATTGACTAATAAGCAACCAAATCTAATAAAATGAATTACTGTAGATGGCGATCAGTAAATTTGATATACGTTGACCAATAAAATTATCTAAATTTAATAAAATAAATTGTTAGTATATTTGTTTATAAGTTGATATATATAATAGATATACAATGAGTTTTAATTTTATAGAGAAATAGTAAGGAGTCAAAAACAATATATAGAGATAGTAATATTTAATAAAAGTAGGAAAAAGAGCACTTTTTAAAATGCACTAATTTTTGAGGGAAAAGGGCTGGGGATAAAGTTTTTTGGGAAAAAAAGAACCTTCTCAGAAATTTTTTGAGGAAATAGAACCTCTTTTAAAAAAGCTCTAAAAAGTATGAAATAATTGAAATTTTAAGCCTACTCAATAAAACTCTTTTGAAGTTGTGCCATATTTTAACTGACTTATAATAGGTATTTATAATTTTTAAAAACAGTACTATTTATTCTAAGTTGCTTATAGTTTACACTTGGACCCAATCCAGACATAAGATATAATTTATATTTATGAGCAAAATTCTATAATTCAGTTTAAAATATGATGCTGACTTCAAAAGGGTTTTATTGAGTAGGCTTAATTTCTCAGTTATTTCATACTTTTTAGAGCTTTTTTTAAAGGAGGTTCTTTTTTCCATTTTTTTGTTTAAAAGAACAGTCTTAAATTCATACAATTTAGCAGCTAAATTCCTGTGTTTCTTTATAAAAGATACATTTTTAATAAAATAATAAGCCCTAGAACAAGTGAACACACCAGTATTTCTTTGGTTTTAGAAAGAATTCTAGACTTTAGCTCATTTAAGCTTCCAACACAAATCAAAGTACCCTTTATTATAATGGCACATTATAAGCTTACTCTAATTATTAGTATCTTCAAAACAACTTAACCTTTCATAAGATCTATGATTATTTTCAAAATTTAGAGTTTCTAATTTTAGTATCTAATCTGATATATTTACTTCAAGTAGTAAAATATGGATGCCCTATTTTTTGGATGAAAATTAAATTAGCCTATGTACAGCAACAGATATCCCTTATTACATGTTTGAGAGTGGATGGGTCTAGTGAGGCATAAACTTTGTCACTGATCTGTATGCAGAGGAGTTGACTTTAGAAGAGAGTATTTTTCTATATATGCCTATAAATATCATTAAGTGCATCTGCTTGAAGGTCAGCTCAAATCAAATGCTATATATTCTATAATTAATGAGTGTTGTTGTCAGGGACTGGTAAACTACTGACCTGGTTGGGGGTAGCTAACCATGAGCTAGCATAACTAAGTGGTTTAGCCCAGTATGACAAGGACACTGGAGGTGTCCAGATATAAGGAATGGTGGGTAAGCTGGTATGGGAGTTTCTTAAAGACATGGCTTTAAAAGGGGAAAGTTGGAAGGAGTTTCTTGTGGGCTTGGGTGGTAGATTGGTATTGATAACACTTAAGTAAATAAACTTAATAGTGTTTGTATTACAAGAATATTTTTATTGACCAAAAAAGATTAACCAAATGAGTGCCTTGGTTTTATATACCATACAACTTCCTGGACTTACCTAAGCTTAATTTCTTTTAAACAGTGCACTATTCTTCTCTGGAGCTTATGGGATTGCAACTTGCATGTTATTTTAAAAGGCAGTGGGAATCATCTCAGTCTCATCATAATTTGTTTGGTGCTATTAATTAACTCAATACTATTGCAAATGAAGTAAATTAGATGATTAATCACAAATTTTCACTACAATCATTCATTTGATATGCAATTATTTGATCTAACTTCATCACATATCATATTGATTTGACTGACAATATCTGTAATATCAGAAATTCAACTAATGTCAGGATTTACCCTGACATCATCCCTCACTAAGGCTGAAGCTACCTGTGAGACCTTCTTATTCCATTTCTTTAATAGCTTTCCTGCATTCTTTAAGTTCTCTTCAGGCTCCCAAGTGATCTCTTCTGCAGGATATCCAGTCCACTTAACCAGGTATTGCACTTTACCATGATGTGTTCATCTCCCTTTAATAGCTGTAACAAATGGTACTAAGCTGTTTGTTGCATTTTGATTTGGGTTCAGATTTTCTGAATCTGAATCAATTCATTTGAAAAGATTTTTGTGTTTGTTGGGTTCAGGTGCTGGGTTGTGCCTTACCTGAATTATTGATTAGGCTCTTGTGAGCCTAATCAATGGTTTGGGTGAGGCCTCAGAAGGAACGACCTTTAAGTTCAAGCCCATGCAATTCCAAACTTTGTTTGGAATTCTCTCTTTCTCTGGTGGCCTTGGGGCCACCCTTACCTTATCTTACCTGATGATCCGCGCACAATAAGTTTTTGTTGCATCAACAAAAACTTGGGTTTTTGGGGTTTGATCTCCCTCAAATATCCTGTCTTTTCCTTGGTGTGTTTACGGCATCCAATTATTGGGATCCTGTTTGTCAGCGACTTTTTATTCAATAATAAATAAAATAAGGTTAATTCTGGGATTTGCAACCTCACTTACCTATTTTGTCTTTTCTTGCTCCAAATTTCCCTAATTCTGAGGTTTACTATCTCGATAGTCCAGCTCACACTGGACGTTTGGCATGAATTGCATCAAACCTAAGGTAAGATGGCGATCAGAAACTGGGACGTTTCTGACTGTTACAATAGCCTCCACCTCATACTTAGGACAAAGACCTTTAATCAGTGGTGGTGCTAGCTCTTTGACTTTCTGGTGCAGTAGGGAGCTTCCTTCTTTTGTGTGCAAGAGGGAACAATGGAATACATTGTGAATGTTCCAACCTTCAGGCAATTCAAGATGGTAAGCCACCTTCCCTATAACCTCTGTGGCCTTGTATGGCCCTACGCGCTGATGGGCAATTTTCTGACATGGTACATCCAAAGAAATATTGCGAGCATCCAGGTAAACTTGGCTACCTACTTCCAACACCTTACCAGGTACACGCTTCTTAACTGCAAAGTCTTTGTAAGTATGTACTGCTCAGCTCTGATTAGCCAAGCAAAGTGCATGAGTTTGATGAATGTATTGTAAAAATTCCCTCCCAGGGGGGTTATCCACTTCAACAGATGGTAATGGTTCCCAGTTCACATCATAACCATAGTTAGCTTTGAAGGGTGACATTCCAGTTGAATAATAATCTAGAGTGTTATAACAGAACTGGACCATAGGCAACAACTCAACCCAGTTGTCCTGCTCTCACATTAGCATAGCATCTCAGGTACTGTTCCAGCACCTGCTTAACTATCTCAGTCTGTCCATCAGTCTGCGGATGGTATGTGGTGAATAAACATCTCTTGATTCCAAGGTCTACACGAAGCTGTTTCCAAAAATTTGATGTGAATTGAGGCCCTCTGTCTGAGATCACCTCCTTGGGAGTACCATGATGCAGAAATACATTTATCAAAAACAAACAACCTATCTCTTTAGTCATGACATTGGTAGTAGTTGGGATAAAATAAGCCATTTTAGTAAATCTATCTACCAACACCAACACTGAATTAAATTCTCGGGAACGGGGTAGCTCTACTATAAAATCCATTGATATTGACTCCCATGGCTTTTGTGCAATTGTCAATGGTTGTAATTGTCCATCAGGAAGTCCTCTACGAACCTTGGTGCGCCCACAGACTTCACATCTGGCCACAAATTTTAATACATCCCCTTTAAGACCAGGTTATTGGTAAGTTTTTTGAATCAGTTGGATCATTCTATTCTTTCCAGGGTGTCCTGCCATGCCTACATCATGGTGCTCATGCATGACATCCAATCTTAAAGATCCTTTTGGTACATAAAAACACCATTTCCAGAATACTGACTGACACTTTAATGATAGCCCTTTTTGTACCACACATTGTCTAAGCTTTGAATAAAATCATTCTTTACATTCTGATTGAAAGCATCATTATTTTGAACACCCAAAATCTCATCTCCACGGCCCACTAGTAAAATATGAGATAATAATTCAGTGATAAAACTAATGGGTCTTGTTATTATCAGCAAATAACCCCTAAAAACTCATTACTGCACAGGTTCAGTTCTTTTGCAATTCTTCCACGTTGTATAGTATTTAATATTATTGGTTGATAATATTATGACAACTATTATCTGTAGTTGGATGAAATTCTTAGATCTAGGCTCAACGCTCAGCCAGTATTTCCACTTGAAATACTTGAGATGTCTTGATATAGGGGCTAATTCCCTTGTACTGTCCAACCAAATCTTCTGAGATTTCCTGGTAACAGTTTCTCTGATTCAAAACACACTCAGCAGCAATCCCCTATTGTTTCTTCTTCTTCTCTAGATCCCCGCTCAGATCTTTAATCTTTTCCTTAAAGAGTCTCCCAATTATTACACACAGCGATAATATCCTTGAGAAGAGTAGAACAATTGAAAGCTGATAAAGTTTACTACTTAAACTATATATCAGATGATAATTATAGAACTGTATATCTATATAACTCTGTTTTACTTGTGTTTTTATTAAAAGAGAATTTCAGAAAATTTATAGTGGGAATTCAGTCATCTAACCATTGGTTGACACCTCTTCAATAAAACAGCAGATGTTGCCATTTAATCACCCATCCTCATCTCAGCAGCGATAATTTTCCCCATCCTGGCTAGGATTCCATTGTTGGACAACCTTGAGACCTAAATGGAGTCAGAAATCGTGTCCCTAACGTTTTTCTCTAGATCCAAGTGAACCAACCATATTTAGCTAGTGACCTGCTTAGGTAATGGTACTTGTTACCCATTAAGGCAGGTCACAAACCAACTGATCGATTTGCTAGTTGCAGGCGGCATCACACGCCTCACAACTTACTACTTACATTCCCAATAAGTTGGTGATGAAACCCAACCGATACCAATCAATACACCTGATAGTTAATCACTATCAGATGCCTCTATTTTGTTGGAAACTCTGCCTGATGAGATCTTAAGCATTCATCCAGATTGATTACTGATGGATACAACCAATCAAATATCCCAAAATCCCCCAAACATAGTTACTCCAAAATCAGGGTAACCAATTAACCTCACATTAGGGAATTATCCCCTAGCGATTCCTGGTAATCTAGAAGGCTGGGAATATGGGCAAAAATCCCAACACATCCCCCCCTCTTGCCTAGATTTCCAGCAAGAAAAGGACTAAGGAAGGAGAGCACCACCTTGAACACTCAGTCAATTACTTCTTTTGCTCAAGCGGAGTATGATTGTCAATACTCAACGCTGCTCAGGACAACCTTTGGCATGCGTCTCTCTTCCTATTCCTCCTCGCTACTTCCTACTCTGAGCGCAGTCCCCACAATCTACTGTTGTGCTGGGCTGATCAATTTACTCATGACGATATTAGTCCCAGGATCTTGGTTTCCCCCCATCAGGGCATATGACCTGCTGTCATATTCAGGATTCTTGGTCTGGCGTCCTCAATTTCCTGATTTTCTCCTCATCGTAGACAGGAGACTCTTGCCATTGATGTTCATTTCACAGCTCAATTAAGAATAATTATTTATGTTTGCCCTTTAGATTTTTCTCTCATAAGCTTTTGGCTCATATCATTCTCTATTCTTCTCTATAGATTATCCCATAAATTTTGAGATTAATTTCTTAAAAATTGGAAAAACTTTTCTCTCTCATTGCAATCACATTTGCAATTTATTCAATTCAAGTCTGATTCTAGTTTGATAACTTACAGAGGAGATTAGTCTGCGCCCATGTCAGGGAGCAGTTGGGCAAGTAAGGTAAGAGGAGCAGTGGTAGGCCCACGGCCTCAAACGTTTGAAAACGCCATGGAGAAACTGGCAGAATAGAAAAAAATAAAAAAACCAGTGGTCACTATTTCCCCAGAAATCCTCACTTGGCAAGCACGATGCAACCAGTACATCAACACGCTGCACTCCTAACCACTCTTGTCAGTGGAATATGGAGTCCGTGTGTTTCTGGACATCCAACAAACAGCTTTATGGGAAAAATTTTGCGGGGATGTACACACTCATTTCCCAACCGCGGTGTACATCACACCTCACTCCATGTCACGCAGTTGGCTGGACCTCAGTTTCAAAAACAAGGAGGCAGCAGACAAAGCTGCTGCGGTGTGTGTAGTGATTGACTTCCCTGAAGGGCAACAAATCATCGAAACCAAATGCACCAGATGGACAAAATCCAACCAAATTTTCCTCACGTTTGACTTTTTGCCTACTACAGCAAAACGTGCCATTTTGGAGAAGCACCTGAAAGATGGTCTCACTGTATATGGCAAATTACAATCTTTCGAGATGCAACACTTTACACTGATGCCACCCTGTGCACTTACTAAGCCATCACAGTTCTGACCCCAACTGAGGAGATCGCAAAGGACCTAACCCAGATCCTGCACTCAACATATATCAATATTGAAGGGCATACCACCCACCCTTTCCGGGTAACCGTGGACAGTGCATCCCCCATCTGCACCCATTGTGACGCGTTTGGCCATAAGGCATATGCATGCCCCACCAAGGAGGGCATCACATTCCAAGAGCACCCCTCAGAAGCCATGGCCAGTGGAGAGGTGCACTATGAACCAACTGCAAGCACCAAAGAGGCTTTCCCATGGGGAGCACAAGGCTGATACCTACTGGTAAACCTATCTCCCCTCAAGAGCGGAAGAAGGCCAAGCAGGCCCACAGGG
>JAKSZP010006053.1:0-30513 GCA_022478985.1 Massospora cicadina | reverse complement strand
TAATCTTTCTACTGCACAGGTTCAGTTTCCTCGTGCATCTTGCATTGTAAGAATATATATAATCCAATAATAGTATGACGACTATTATCCATAGTCAAGTTAGAATTATCTTCAGGCCCAATGCTTTGGCCAGTATTTCTGATAATACTGAATATTGCACTCTTAGGGATTTGTTCCCTATAGTCCTGTCCACTCGATCTTAGTTAAGATCCTCTGATGACAGTCCCCTTTGGCTAACACATAATCGGCAGCAATCCCTTAGCCATGGTTCCCTTCATCTCTAGATCCCCGCTCAGATCTATACTCTTCTCTGAGAGTCTACCAATTATTGCCTTCTGCAATAATTTCTTGAGATGGAATCTTCACGCTAGATGCTGATAGTCTAACTATCACCAAATCTACAGTCAAACTAATAAGGTTCTTTATTATTTCTTTCCTGACCATAAACTTGTGTCAAACAGTGAGTATTTTTCAGTATATTACTTTTTCTACTTGAGTCTTTTTTTAATATAGTGAATTCTAGGGAATTTATAGGGGATTCGGCTGTCTAACCCTCAGTTGATACCTCTTCGATGAAATGGTACCTGTTGCCATTGAATCACCCTTCCTCATCTCAGCAGTGATGATCTTCCCCATCCTGAATAGGATTCTGATGTTAGACATCCTCAAGTCCTCAAATGAAGAAGTCAGAAACATATCCAGAACATTTTCCTCTCAATTCAAGCAAATCATCCATAATTGGCTAGCAACCAATTGATTCGCTAGTTGCAGGTGGCATCACTCGCCTCGCAACTCATTAAACATTCCCAATCAGTTAGTGATAAAACCTGACCGATTCCAATCAGTCCACCTGATAGTTAATTACTATCAGATGCCCTTATTTCGTCGGCCACTCTGCCCAATGAGATATTAGGTATTCATCTGGATTGATCCACTGACAGATATGACCAGATAAATATCCTAAAATCCCCCAAATGTAGTTCCTCCGAAATTTGGGTCAACCAATTTCCAATTCACTTCGTCTTAGGGAATTTTTCCCCTAGTGATACCAGGTAATCTAGCAGGCTGGGAATATGGGCAAAAATCCCAACAACTTCCATGCACATGTTTTCAGGACCTAGTGATTTCTTCTTTTTCAATTCCTTTAGCGCTCATTTGACTTCAATCAAAATCTTGGTGGACAAGCTATTGACATCTTTTGGCAAGCATGCCCTGAGTGCCGGCTTGGCCAGGTCAATATGAGCTTCTGTTGTTATCTTGCTCATCTCATGTTGTCAGAATAGTTCACCATAAAAGCATTCAATTTTTTACTTGATTGATTCTAAGTCCATTGTCACTTCTTCTGTCAAAATCTTACTTCTCATATCCTGGCCTTGATTTGAATTTCCTTGAGGTGAGCCAGGCCCTCCTTGGTCATTGTCCCTGCGAGGCTCTAGTATCAGTAGGTGGCATTGGCCCAACGCTCCAAGTCCTGTTTGGATATTAAGGCCCAATATTGATTGTGGGTCATTTGTTATTTGCTCCACCATTCTTCGCTATCCCGCTGGGAAATCTTTAGTATATCCAGTGCATCCTTCAGATGCTTCACGGTGGCATTGGTTTATAGGTTTTTGCTTTCTCCAACTTCAAACTGTTGTGTTTTATTTTTTTCTCTGATTTTTACCCATCTTTTTCCAGGTATCTATCTCTGAGTGACAGTATAGATATGCAACCAGACAATCAAGTCCAGTTTTATCGTCTGGCGCCACTCCCTGTCCCTCAGTGTGGCAGGTGCCAACTGCCATTCTCATTTCTTTGGGGGTTTGTCCCGATCAATTTCCACTCAGACAAACCTATGGTCGCTCTTGGCATTTATGCTAACCTCGCAGTTGTACATCAGTGGTTTGAGGTCAGACAACACCAGTATGTAGTCCTTGAATGAGCCTGTCTGTGGTACACCAGTAAAGTTGAATAACCACCTCTTAAGGTTTTCTGGGTCTTAGTCCTCCTCTTCAATCATTAGGAACATCCCCAATTTGACCAGGTATTCTAGCATGCCTTTGGCCTTACAGTTGGGACTTTTGCTTGTCAGGAACATATCCCAACTTTCGATTGTCCAACAATTCAAGTCTCCTGCTATAACTGTGTTTGCCTCGGTTTGTACTTCAATAAGAAATTCCAAAAAAGTTAATTTCAGGGGCTTTGGTGGGGCATAGACAGCTTCCACACAAAGGCTTCTGTTAGTTTCTTTATTTGTAGCAGTCACTACTAAGAACCTTCTAGCATGGGTTTCCTCTACAAATACCAGATCTATGTTCTTGATCAATGCGATGATTGCCACATGATCCATCCAGAAGGCTTGGCAACCTATTTAGGGGACCATAGGTGGTTCATTGCGTCACAGTTTGAGTTCAGAACATTTTCCTTTTGGGCGCCTGCTTGGGTTTCTGAAATTAAAATTAAGTCTATAATATCATCTATTTTAGCTTTTTTTGTAACAATCACTTTAGTTACTTTGATTTGATTTGAACACCAAATTTGGATAATCACACATGGGAAAGATGGGCGACTTAAATAACAAAATAATACAACATGGGTGAGCGTCGTGGCAAGCGGTGCACTTAACAGTGCAACTAAGGGCAAGAAACGCCCTGGAGGGGGACCAGGAACCCAAGCCGTAAAAAAATTGCAAACTCAGACACCGTCTGGGTTTATGATATCTACTGTAAAGCACGTGCAATACATGTACATTCAGTTCAACCAACCTTTGTCAAAGGTGGAACATGGGATCAGACTCTTCCTTGGGGATGAGTCACTGACCCTGTGGGAGAAAACATGTGAGGCACATCCCTCACTTTTCCCTCACGCGGTGTACGTAGCCACCAACAACATGGGCCATGGCTGGATCAATATTGGTTTCAAAACAGCTGATGAAGCCGATGCCGCAGCAAAAATCTGTGTGGAAATTGCCCTCTTTGAGGGCAAAAAAATTGTGTGCACCGCGTGCACCAGATGGAACAAAGCAAAAACTTTTTCATCTCCTTTGACTCGCTCCCCACCAACCTTCCTCATAATGTAATCAAGGAGGAGCTCCGCAAAGGTCTTGTGGCCTACAGAGAAATCCAACAACTCAAATTACAGCAATTTTGCTTAATGCCTGACCTGTGCACGGGCAAAGCTATCACTGTAATCAACCCCTTCCCAGAAGTGGAAGAGGATTTATCCAGAATTCCCCACGCAGCAGAATTTCACTTCGCAGATGGGGGCCAGTCAGCTGCATTCTGAGTTATACTGGAACGCGCACCACCCATTTGCAACCACTGTGGCTCACTGGGCCACGAGGAACATGCATGCCCTGTAAAAGAGGGCTTAATGGAAAATGATTTTTGTGAAGAAGCTATGGATGAAGATAATGAAAACTTCGCCAAAATGACTGATGGCCACCACCCATTCCGCTGGGGTGAGGATGGACTATACTCCATCGTGGACCCAGTTACAAGTAAACAGCGTAAGGCAGCACAAAAAGCCTGCAAGAGAGCAGCGGCTGAAGCGGCGGCACACGCAGAATCCGCCATTAACCACAGACAAATTCAGGAGGATATTTTGGATATTCACCAAACCAACCAATCAGAACAATATGCCCAGGTCGAAAATTTTCACAGTAACCAGACTGAGTCACAAAACGTCATCAGTCATGCACATAATGAGGAACAATGCAACCGCAATTTGGGTGAAAATGTGGTGCACAATGCAACAAAGTTGAACCTCAAAAATATAAAATCCAATCAACAACCCACATCAAATCAACATGAGACCTGTGCAGGAAAAGTTGACGCAAATGCAAAAAACCACAATTCCCTTGAATCATTGGGTCAGATCAAGAGAACCAACAAAGGCAGTGAAAGAGTTGGAGTACAGACGCGGAGCATGGCCAAAATGAGCCGCGGTGGGATAGGACCAGAGGGTCCTCCCAACCGCTCCTGAGGCGCCGCGGGCACCTCAGTGTCAATAGGGATGTTAAACATCGCGGGAGCCAGGGCTCATACATCCCAAGCCAAAAAGCTGGCATTCCTGCGAAAACCTCTTGTACACATCTTGGCCATCCAAGAAACCCACTGCCTACAAGGGGAAGAAGAATCCTGGTCAACCAGGGTCGCACCATCACAATCGGTATGGACATCTCACTATGGGGTGATAGTCCAAAACAACAAAAAGTTTTAAAATTACAAATTCATCATCACACTTGCATGGTCGAGTCCTGGTAGCAACAATCACATGCCAAGATGAAGTAATTTCGTTAGCATATATCTATGCACCATGCACTGCAACTGTGAGAAAAAAAAATTTGAAAAAATTTCTACTCTCACCCTCCCACCAGATATCATCATGTTAGGCTATTTCAACTGCTGGAATAACCCCAATATATATTGATGTCCTAATCCCAGGGAATATCCACCTGGACACATTAGATATCGCACAATGAAGGCATCTCTTGGCTTACAGGATTCTCTTCCCCCCAATTCATCAATCCTTCCCCACATGACAAGACCCAATATACATGAGGGACTACTCATATCGATGAGTCATATTGACCACATCCTCATCCCACAATCCCACCACTCAAGAATCTCCAATTTTACAACAAAAAAGATCAATTTTTCTGATCATTAATTAGTTACGGTGCAGTTAGCGCCAACCCAATCCCACACACAGGTGTCGCCTTGGAGAAAGCTTCACCCAGAAAATAAAATTGCCAGAGATATTCGACTGGGTTGAAAACAAGGCTACAAACCCAGAATTCACAGCCCCATTCACTTTGGATCCCATCGTAACATGGGAAAATTTCATATAAAGATTTAAACAACAAAACCCAGTATATTGCATCATGCAAGTACACCGCGGACACAGCCACAATCAAGCGTACCTTGGAAGAACTAGACCACCTGGAAATAAATACTCTGAGATCTGGCTATAGCCCTAATTGGGGACGCAAATGGGCAGAAATTTCAGGCCCAACTTAACAATCTCATCTTTGAACACCAACACAGAATCAAAGTATCCAACAAAGGTAAGTTAATAAAGGAAGGTGAAACCTGTTTGACATACTTTTTCTGCCAATTCCACTCCCGTGGAAACCAGCCCACATGCACACAGGTCCGCAAGACCAACGGCACCATGGCAACTGACCCTGAGGAGGTCAAGGCGGAAGTACACCACTATTACACCAAATTATATCGCGATATGCCAACAGATCCACAAAAAATTAAAGAATTTATTCAAACTGCCAAGATACAAAGTACACCACCAAATTACAATATACTATCCCTTATTACATGGGAGGAGCTTTAGGAAACAATTTGCGGTGCACCACGTAGGAAATGCCCAGAGCTTGATGGGATACCCTATGAATTTTACAAAAAATATTTTTAACAAATTGCCCCCCTCCTACTGGCGTCAATGAACCAGAGTTTGTTGGAAACACGCCTCCTACCTGGTGGCCAGGACTCCTATGTCATAATCCTGTTTATGAAGGGCGACAAACTGGTGCCCAATTGCACTCTCCAACACTGACACAAAAATTCTAACAAAAATTTTAGCAGCTAGATTAGGCGCAATTGCATCTGACGTCCTATCACCCAACCAGTTTGGGTTTATACCAGGGCGTTCAATCTGGAACAACATACACCCTGCTGCAAACATTTGTCAATCCAAAGCAACTGGTGCCCTGGTCTTCTTGGATCAGGAAAAGGCGTATGACCGTGTTAGCTGGCCATACCTAAAAGAATGTTTACATGCCTTCAAACTCCCACCAAGGTTAATAAAATGGGCGATGCTCCTAACAGAATCTGCATCCATGGCTGTATGCGGCCCTGGATTCCTAACAAACAATAATAAACCACACAGAGGGCTCAAACAAGGGGATCCCCTCAGCCCAAAGCTATACAATTTCAGCTTTGACCCGCTCCTCAGTTTAACTGACTCACGTCTCATGGGGATAGTCGCACAAGGACAACCAACAGTCAAGATACTGGCCTTTGCAGATGACTGCGTAGCAGGTATAGCAAACAATGAAGATGCCCGACAGCTGGAATGCACTCTAGAGGAATACTTCAAGGTGAGCAATGCATCGCTCAACAAAAGGAAGACAGATCCATCCTCTTAGGCAAATACACAAACAATTGGGCCACAACATCAGAATCTCACATCAACACTCGAAGAAAAAACCCAATTATTTTACCCTTTGCAACACCTCCCACCACCACTCCTGTCTGACACCTTGGAATCTGGCTAGAATCAGGGGGATATACCAATGAGACAATGGAAAGTAACCTGTTACAACGGGTATCCAAACGCGTAGCCTCCCTCAAGGGGAGAACCCCAGGACTAACAGGATGAGTTACAGTTGCTAACTCGCTCATCCTCCCAATACTGTGGTACCAGGCCCATGCGATAGCCTTCTCACCTACCTTTATAACCTCAAATTGCGCGCTTATCCAGGGCTGGCTGTGGCCTGGCTCTCACCCTCCTATACGGATGGAAACATTATTTAGTCCACGCTCAAGCGGAGGCATGGGACTAATAGATTTTGAGAGCCATGCCAATAACATCCTAGGTACCTGGATTAAGGAAATCCTTGCTCCAGACCTCCCGCAACAACATTGGTCCAGATCAGCAAGGACTAACTTTGCACAGGCGCTCAAATTAACCAACCCATATAGTCCACCCAGACTACTTTCATACCTTGCAAGCACTCTACTGCAACAGGTCCGCATGGAACCTCCCCTCATTTCAGACATATTTTCCAAACTATCCGCCGTATGGGATTGACCATAGAGAAAATGAGTACTATACATAGGAAGGGGATGACCCAGCCCCCAATTCAAATTAAGAAACCCAGAAAATCACTCCCAGAGGGATATGCTCGCAACAACCCCAAGCATAGCTAGGATAGAATACCTAGATATGCTCGACATTCCCTATGATCTAACCACACAGAAAGCAATGTGGAAAATGACACACCACCCACTCCTACAGCCAAGGATAAGAGCAAACGCCTGGAGCTGTTTGAGAAGGACCTATAGGACAGCGGATCGCTCCAACTCCCTCCACAAAACATGTGCAGTATGTGGAGGGGAGGATCCCTACATCACCGCCTAGAAACATGCCCCCCAACCAAAGCTATATGGCAGGAAGTCGCACGCCTGCTCAAGATTCAAAACGAACAGCAATTCTTGATATCAAAAAGTATCTTTGCGCTCCAGATCGAGTCACCCATCCCATCTACCCTCCGCTCTTTAATAATACCCATTGCAATGTGGACAATACACACAATTGCATTATATGCGTTCAAGGGCACGGTCCCAACCATTCATGGGATTATTAACAGATTCCATGTCCACTTACTAGAGCACTTCCAAGCCTGGCTCTATGGGTATATGAGACCAAGACATAAAGCGCTCATAGAATCATGGTTCCCACTCTGGTTCCTCCACACAGACCCTATCCTTCACACCTGCTCCATAGCAGGGGAAACCCCCTCAGAGTAGTGCACCAACCCCCCCATACCTGGCAGTCCCGCTGGCAACAGGGGTAACTTGAGTACCCTGGGTTGCCTAATTTTATATTTGTTAGTTATTCTCTTAGTTTCACATATATTTGGTAATGTCTGTCCCCTGGTCGGCTTACCTCAGTTAAAATAAAATATCATCTATTTTAAAGTGGTGTACTTTTGCTGCCTTGTTTGCATGATCGCTATCCCCTGAGCATTCATGTTAGCTATCTTCATTTTTGGCTGCTTAACCCACGGGTATGATGCTTAGTATCTTTGTTCAGGTTATCTATAGAATTGTGAACGTATGTTGGATTATTGGCAGCTGGTGTTGCCAAGGGTAGTTTTGTGGTAGTATTTGGCTTACAAGGTTGGTTGGTTGGCATGGATATAATGTTGCTAGGTATTTCTATGCACCAGAAATTTCGTTTCCATCCTTATCTCCCTATTGTTAGACAATGAGGATGGTTTTAACACCAGCTCTGGGGTCGCCTTCATCCTTACTGCAGTGTGGAGGATGTCCCCTCACATGGCAATCAGTTTCCAGATCCATCTTTAGATTTGTTGTCAGTACAAGTGCCTTTCTTTGGGGTTTGATCAGCTGAACTTGCCAAATTAGTTAATTTGTTGGGTAGCTTGGTAGCATCATTAGGTTTTTAGCTAACGATTTCCATGTAAATTTTTGTCCGCTTTCAGCATGTTGGACTTGGAGGTCAATTTATTCAAATACTGCATTGAGCATCCCTTTTTGGGGGATCTTTTGGGGCCAGCCTTCTGCCATCATTACACCTCACAAATTGTCCATCTCACCTGGGATGGGCAGGGCACAATTGAGTTGGGACCCATTTCCTCGTCCATCTTGTAGGCTTTGGTTTGGGATTAATGAAGGTCTCGTCATCTGCTTCAGGTTGCTTGACAGCTTCTTGCTCCCATGCTTACCTATGGGCGATGTCCAACTCCTTCTGTTAGTGCTTCATATCTGCAACCTCTATTAGGTTGCACAGTATCCACTCCTTGTCCTGGGTCTGAGGAATGTTTTTGTCCTGACTTTGGTGACCCCGCTGATGGGGTCATAGTTATATTTGGGGGTGTTGGACATTTTCCCACTTAGCTGCAAAGGGAGAATTCTTGGGTCAAAATCATCTGAACTGGAGAAATGTCAATCATTTACGAGCTTATGATGAACCTAAGAGGATTTAAATAATAACAATGTTATCAACAAACAGACCCTGGTCAATTCTCAGCGGAACCCCACAAATTGGGGCAACACGATTTTGAATAATACTCAGGCAACAACCAAAAAATCAGGCATTCAGATTACTCCAACCACACAGCGGACCCTGGGGTGACCATTGGAAGGTACACCCCAAGCTTCAACCAGGTCCTTCAAAGCGCCTATGTGGGGACCACCCTCTTTTATATGCTTTTCAGGGATCCCCTAAGGTGCAATAAATATCTCAAACAGGGATTGGCTGAAGTTTATAAAATCGTTACCTCATGGGTACATTTTAGCCAACAACAATTCCCCTGCCATTGTTCAGCCAAAATAAGTGAGTATCTTGAGCTTCGATAGGCTGCACCACCATATTTCCTAATTTAGACTAGGATAAGCTATCCCAAACCTATCCTTGAATTTGCCTCAACCCTCAAAACAGTTTAAACACTGAATGTTCAGATGTTGAGAGGGGTCATTTTTCACCTTATTGAACTCTTAATAAAATGTATAAAAATCCAGTTTTATTGGAGCTTTAAAATTAAATTTCTTACAAAACTTTTGAAAAATCCAGCAGGCATAAAGCACCAGTGAGCAAGAATCAGCTGGGTTATTACAAAGTGGCGCTCACTATAGGGGACCCCTGTATAACCAGAATAGTTGCTCTT
This sequence comes from Massospora cicadina, assembly GCA_022478985.1. Taxonomy (NCBI): domain Eukaryota; kingdom Fungi; phylum Entomophthoromycota; class Entomophthoromycetes; order Entomophthorales; family Entomophthoraceae; genus Massospora; species Massospora cicadina. The sequence goes on along the minus strand of JAKSZP010006053.1, from coordinate 21,104 downwards.
AAAAAGCAACTAGTGAGTGCTCTATCCCGTCTCAATGAACATGAGCAGCGCCCACTAAAACCACGTTTTACAGATGTGTAGATCCCTAGCAAAGGGTACATTGCCACTTTTTTGTACGTTTATGAAGCTGCCATGTATGGGGCTAGGACAAACAAAAAGTTTAACACATCATTCCTTGTTTAAGCCTAGCGCAAGAGATGATAGTTCCTTACCTGGACCCTTTGCACACTTGGGCAGAGGTGAAGGAAACTCTTTTAGCTGAATTCGGATCAAAGCAGAGTCTACAAAGGGAAAAACAGGCCTTTATGCACCTTAGCACGTATGAGGGTGAACCTCTCCTTGCCTTTGCTGAACGATTTTACCTCGCTGCGCAAAGGTTAACAACCTCTAACATGCTCACCTTTGATGATGCTATCACCGTCCTGTTAACTGGGTTAGCTTCTCAGCCTTCTCTAGCCAGACACATCATCTCAGTGAAACGCCACTTCAAAAATCTCCGCGACAATAAGGAGGCTTTGTTCAAAGTGGCTAATTCTAAACATGGGCTAACAAAAGTGACGCTGAGGTGAATTCTTCAGCTCTCATCATTGAGGAGCTACCTCCTGTGGAGAAGTTGAAAGTGCGTTCACCTGTGCCTATCCTCCCTACAAAACCTACTCCCTCAGTACAATTTAAAAAGGTTATCACTACTTTTTATGCATCACCACCCTGCAAGGAAGTAACAACAAAACGCCCACATAAGCTCACTAAAGCTGATGTGCTTACCTCTCCAGCTAAGCTGGTAAATGCACGCTTTAAGGCTTTCCAATCTTCTGTGGCCATCTCTCTTACCCTCATTGCAGCCTTGCCTGTTGTTGAGAAAACCATTTGGGAGGAATCTGAGGGAGGTTACAATGACGTTGGTTACTACATATTGGAAGCCCCTGTGAAAATAGATGTGCCTGACCATTTGAACACTGAAGGAGTAGATGAGACCACCATACTTGAAGAAACGTACCTTAGCCAAATACTAGGGTGTCCAAAAGTTATTGACACTGCCAGTGATGGTGATCAATTCTTAGCTGGCTTGATTCTACCTCTTCAGCAGGTCCATCCCATGAGAACCATCTTGGATAAATAACCCAAGACTTCTCAAAAATTAACCTCCACCTTCCAGCGCAAGGAGGTCTTAGCTTTGTCGCCTGACTTTGGAGGAACGCTCACTAAGGTTGAAGTGGTCATTCAAAAGGTCTGAATACTGGTAACCTGTACACTGGCTCCACAGTCAATGTGATCTCCACTAAGCTTATTAAGAAAATAAAGCTAACGCATGACTTGGATTACACGTAAAAATTTGGAACTGCTGGCCCTCAACAATACCCATGCTATTGGGGCTTATTCTTCCCTTCCCATTAGAGTTGAAAAGCTTATTTTATCAGCCCCTGCTGTGGCTTTAGATAACAACACATATGATATGCTCATTGGAACTCAGTTTATGATTGAGTATGAGGGAATAAAAAACATGAAGCAAGGATACCTCTCGCTACTCAACTATGAATTCCCATTAGTCTTATCCAATAAAGAACCCAACAAGCACGAATAGTCTTGCCTGATTGAATACCATTTCTCAGCTATCTCTTTGCCTTATACCACTTCTGAGCGCAACACAAAGAAATTGCCCAATTCATTAGATGCTAGGGAAGGTATCCCTTTCTATGCTACAGACGAGGTCTTGATTAAGCCTGGTGAACAACGAGTGGCTGACACAAAAATCACTCTTCAAATCCCTCACCACTGTTTGTTTCACCTGTAAGTATTGAAGGCGTTAGTCCCTTGGAGCCTTCGGTACTTCTTGGCGTCCTCAACCCAGCTTACTAGAGGCTTATTTCTCTGCTGTTGGTGAATCTCAAAGTATATAGTTGTAAAAAAGCATCAGAAGATTGTAAGGGGCTTGTTAGTCCCTGTAGAGGACATTGAACAAATTCACTCCATTGGCTCTATGATGAATATGGGCCTGCCAACGGATAACCTGGTATGTACTTTACCCAACGTTCATATCTCGGATGATCTGACCCCAGATGAGCTAAAAAAAGTTATACTCTCCTAGACGACTATAGCTATATATTCTTTAAATCTGATAATGACTATGTCCACATGAAGGGCTGGTGCCACTCCATCAATGTGGGTGATGCTCGTCCTATTAGGTCCAAACCTTATCATAAGTCAAAGGTGGAGGAACAGCAAATAAGGACAGATCTTCAACAGTTACTAGACGCGGGGTTACTAGTTCTTTCACAAAGCCCTTAGTCTACCCATCTCTTGCTAATTAAAAAGAAGAACGGAGGTCATTGGATAGTCATGGACTACTTCAAATTGAATAAACTCATGAAAAAGGATAGCTATACTATCCCCCACATTGACGACGCCCTGACCCAACTCTCTGGATCTAACTTCTTTTCTGCAATGGACTTGGCTAGTGGTTACTGGCAAATGGACCTTTCCCCTGAAGACCAGGAGAAATGTGCTCTCATAAGTAGTGAGGGTCGCTTCAAACCAACCCGATTACCTCAAGGGTTGTGCAACGCACCTGCAACTTTCCAGCGTGCAATGGACCATATTATGCAGGACTTGAAATTAAGTTGCGTCATTGTATACCTTGATGACATCACGGTATAATCAAAAACTTTTAACGAACATTTTGATCACTTGAAGGAGGTGTTTCAACCGCTACATAATTCAAATATTAAGTTAAAGCCCTCAAAGTGTACTTTTTCCAAAGGAAACTTTATTTCCTTGGCCATTCCATTTCTCAAAAAGGAATTCAACCAGTCCAAGATAAGGTTAAAGCGATCTCAAAAATGCCTCCCACTAAAATTTTAAGGGGTATTCAGGTATTTCTAGGGATGATGGGGCATTACCATCAGTTCATCCCCTAAGTTTGCTCAGCTTAGCGAGCCTCTTGTCTGACTATTGACCAAGAACACTCCTTTTCAGTAGGTGTGGAACAGAAGGCCGCTTTTGAGACGCTGAAGCACTGCTGCAACAACGCTCTATCCTATGGCACCCAGATTATAATAAACCCTTCATTTTATTCACTGACGCCTTGGACTATGCTGTTGAGGCCATCTTAGCCCAATTCATTGAAAACGGCGTAGATCATCCTGTATCTTATTTTAGTAAGATGTTGTCAAAGGCGGAAAGCAACTACAGTGTAACGGAGAAAGAGTTCCTGGTGGTTCTGTTAACTGTAAAGCACTACCGCCCTTTCCTATACGGAATCACCATCACTGTGGTTACAGACCACGCATCTCAAAAATGGTTACAGAACATGAAGGAACTTACTGGTCAGCTAGCTCGCCAGGCTCTAAAGCTTTAGCCTTATGATATGAATATTGAACACCATTCTGTAACCTGTCACATGAATGTTGATGGGCTGACTCAGCTACCTGTCCTTCACTTAGATAATAGTGAGGTGAAGAGGTTACATAACCTCTTAATGACCCCCAATGACTGGGAGGATGAGGATGAGCCTGTACAGAAAATGTTAGCCTGGCACTCCCATAACACCAAAGTGGAGAACGGGAAGTTGTACAGGCAGGTGAGGGCAAAATGGCTGCCTTACCTTTGACCATCAGAACGCGTACCTGCTGTCCTAGAAGCTCACTCCACCCTAGGTTATGGAGGGTCAAAGAAAACTTATGAGTGGATTAAGGATTGATACTATTAAGATGGAATGATGGAATCTATTGTTGACGTCTTAGAAGCTTTCCTTACATGTAAGAAGCAATCCAATTTCAAAACTAGATACCAATATTATTTAACCACACCTCAACAACCATTCTGAACCATCGGTTTGAATGTAGTAGGTCCCCTTCCTCAGACTATACTTGGTGCAAATTTATCCTAGTAGCTATTGACCACTTCACTAAGTGAAGAAAGCCGTGGCTCTCCCTGCCCAAACGGCCAAGGCCACAACCACGTTTTTACATCAAAACATATTCAATTGTCATGGCTGTCCTCAAGTACTACTCTACAATAATGGTAAGACCTTCACCTCCAGAGTAGTCAAAATTCTAGCCACATCCATGGGAGCACAACAACTTTTCTTGCTCCGTACAATCCATATACCAACGGAACTGTGAGGTGAGCAAATGGTACATTGGTATCCATAATACGAAAAATGGCCTCTTCTGATACACTTCACTAGGATCAATTCTTACCCAGTGCTCTTATGGTCTACCAGATTAGTCATCACCAGGTTTGAAAATGTCCCCATTCCGTGTCTTGTATGGATGTGAACCAGGAATACATGCTCTCTTAGTTGAAGCTGTATTCTCCTCTATAGTTGAGGAAGCTGAGAAAGTTATTAGAAGATTGGTTCAACGCATCATCCAACTCCAACATGAAAGCTATGACAAATTTAGCAAAAACGGTGACTAAAGAAGGGCAGGCTGCCATTGAGCTCTGAACCCCCCTACCTACATTCCAAGTGTCCAACAAAGGTATTATACTGCCATAACTGCATCACCCCTAGAAGCGGTAAGCTTGGTTCAATCTGGGAGGGTCCCTTCACCATCACCTACAAAAGAGGCAATGAGTACTCTATAAATTCTTTAGCTACAGGAATCAACATCAACCAAGTACATGGCCACTTCCTATGGCTTTATTCTCTCCCCACCATTCTTGAGGGGAATGATGTCGGACATTTGCCCTTGCAGCTGCAAAGGGAGAATGTCTTGAGTTGAAATCAGCCAAACTGGGGAAATGTCAGCCATTTACGAGTTTGTGATGAACATAAGAGCGATTTATATAATAAAAACATGTTATCAACCAAAAGACCCTGGTCAATTCTCAGCGGAACCCCACAAATTGGGGCAACACGATTTTGAATAATACTCAGGCAACAACCAAAAAATCAGGCATTCAGATTACTCCAACCACACAGCGGACCCTGGGGTGACCATTGGAAGGTACACCCCAAGCTTCAACCAGGTCCTTCAAAGCGCCTATGTGGGGACCACCCTCTTTTATATGCTTGGCAGGGATCCCCTAAGGTGCAATAAATTTCTCAAACAGGGATCGGCTAAAGTTTATAAAATCGTTACCTCATGGGTACATTTTGGCCAACAACAATTCCCCTGCCATTGTTCAGCCAAAAGAAGTGAGTATCTTGAGGTTTGATAAACTGCTCTCCCATATTTCCTATTTTGGACTAGGATAAGCTATTCCAAACCTATCCTTGAATTCGCCTTAACCCTTGAAACAGTTTAGATACTGAACTGTTGGATGTTGAGGGGTATTGTTTTTTCTCTTTATTGCACTCATAATAAAATTTATAAAAAAACCCCAATTTTATTGAAGATTTATAGTTAAATTTTACTACAAAACTTTTAAGGAATCCAGCAGGTGTAAAGAATCAGTGAGCAAGAATCAGATGGGTTTGTATAGGGGGTTTCTTCTTTTCTGTGATGACATTAGGCCATCATGTGGCCTGTCTGGTGCAAGGCTGTCACACCTGTTTTGTGTCCTCCTGCTCCACGTATACAACTCTGCTTAGTTTAAGATGGATAAATTGGGTAGGGCGATATTGTTTGGTTTCATCCATGGTTCCAGTTCATAGAGCACTTTGACAGTTCAAGGGCAAAGGCATTTTGCAATATAATTGCCGCCAGCTTGCCAAAAATCCCCATAATTCTCTATTGTACAATAATCCAGTCTGGATTGCTTTGTGTACCAATTCCCTCTTTTGATTGGTCAGTAATTTTTTGAAAGTTAACCATCTGAGAGGTCTGGTTCACATATCAAGTCAGCTCTGTTATTAAATAACCTCCCTTGTATTTTATCCCGATTTCAAAAACTTTTTCCAATTAAATTTGCCTGAGCTCACTATGTTAATGTACTAATGTTTGGGTACCCAGTGGTGGTCAAAATTCCCCAGTTAGCACTTCTTCAAGGTTTTAATATATTGACATAATCAGGTTGGACCACTCCTCCTCCTCTAGCTGGAAGTGGATTAGGATGGCGTCCTTCAGGTATGACTTTGGTGCCTAGCAGTCCATGAAGTCATCATTAATTAATTTTTGTATATATTTGATGTGGCTACCCGCACCATTCCAAATATTTTGTCATATTGGGCTGTCACTGTGCTATATAACTTGGTTTTCTGATTGGTTTAGATACCTAAAAAGGGTTCATTACTTTCATTATCCAATTGAGCAATTCATCAAGGCTGAAAGCTTAGTTTAGACACGCCTTGACCTGGCTTATGTTGATTCCTCATTGGTTGATATTTTTGATCATTTGAGCTCCAATTCCCAGATTTTGGCATTTGAGGTCATCAGTTGATGAGAATACCAGCTGGCACCAGAGGAGGGCGACTTTCAGTCTGCATGTTGAATGTAGTTACTTATGGAGAGCTTCCAGCGTAATTGAGCTACATTGACACCAGTCCCTAACCATTATGCTATTCAACCCCTCTTCCATCAGTAAAATCCGCTTACTGCGGCTGGTACCCCCGCTTCACACCATTGGAATGCCTCTATGAGGGAAATCCTTTTTGCTGCGTATGGTGCAGCTACTAATGGTTCCAGTAAGTATTGTTTCCAATCTCAGATGGTTTGATTTGAATGCCTGCCTTGAGCCATTTGCAGCCCAAATTGGGGGTTGTGACCCCTTTCATTACCACTGCTGCCTGTGTTGCAATTTCGTGCTCCATCATTGGTTGGGCTGACTCTGGAGTGAATCCCGCGGCGTCCCAGTTAGCTGCCTCAGCCAGTGTGGCGACGTCTCACCAAAGTTTCCATTTTTTTGGGAAAAGCTTGACCATTGAGAGTCTCATGTATTGGTTTTGTCAAACCTGGGTTCGCCTACTCTTGAACGTGATCAATGTTGGCTCTCACGTAGAACCATTACTTCATTTCCAACGTGGTAAACCCATTAGCTGACCAGTTAATGGCCTCTTCTGGAGACCAATCACGGAAGGGCATCCATTCTACTGCCTTCTCCTTTGTCCAAACCGCCTTCATCAAGCCATATGCGGTAGCCAGCAAAATACAGGTATATGACCAGTGTAGTGTTTTGATTACCTTGATACCAGCAGCAATCCATGGCAGATCCTCCTCTGTGGAGAACGTGGTGTTGTACCATTCCAGTGTGGTATTTACTGGGATAATATGACAAGCCCATTTGAGGGTGGTCAAAACACTTGTGGATTTTTTCACATAGTTGGCTTGCTCCGTTGGGCTGAGGCCAAGCTCCTGTAAGCCTGGGAAAATTTAGCAGGTATGTCAGCTCTATTGTACTCCATCGCGTTAAAAAGATTGATTCTAGCTGCCATCCATGCTTTAGAATCCACTAGCTTTATGTTTTTGTGAATGGCTGCCCTAAATAGTCTGTTGTTCAAACGTGAGTTTCATCTACTCTAATGCGTCCTCAGTTCTTATCCTTGACGATTTAAAGAACATCTCCATGTCAAGCAATATCTTTGTTTCAAGCCAGAAATTTGCGGCCCCTGCTGAGAATTTATAGTCACACTAGATGGCCTCAATGGCGGGTGTGCCATTTTTTTATACACTGTGTTGCCGTTAATTATCTGAGCTGTAGTTTCTCCCATTGTTTGATGTTACAAGAGGACATGTTGTGATGCAATAGCATATCTCTTTGAATGGGTGTATACTTTAAAGGAGCTTGTGGCAACGGTTTGACCAAGGTCAGGGCGGCAGCTCCTTACAAATGAACCTTTAGTTTTTTGATGAGCTTTCCATGGCATCTGATCCTCTGGATTCAGTTCCAGACACTCTTCCATGCTCATTGGGGATGGTCCCCAATGGTTTGCTTGGACATTTGGATAGATTTTTTGCAAGGTTTTCCCCCACAAACTACAATTTTTCAGGTACTGTCCCCGATAGTTTGCTTGTATTTTCAGATCAATCATGTTTGGGAGTTGCCCCCCCACCAGCTGAACTTTGTCAGGTATGGTCCCCAAAATTTTGGCTTGATAGTTGAGTTAAATATTGTCATGGGTTTTCCCCAACCTGACCAAAATAGATTCAGTTTGTTGTCTCAACAATTTGGGCGCTCAATTTGAAGTTTGATTCAGATTTGGACTCCAATCCAACTAGAACTTTGTCAGGATTTCTTACCAAGTTTTTCTGTAATTCCCTGATCCTGCAACCAAGTTGAAGGTCAATGGGGAATATTTCTGACACCACTATTCCTGGTATTGCTACGTCCCCCCTAGAGCTATTATCAATAAGTCTACAAGGCTCACTAGGAATAGCAGGTGTTAGTGGTCTTGTCTCAAGGTCCTCTTTACGTCCCCTGACAATTATTGTTTGGGTTTGCATTAGGTGGGGCAGTTTTTATCTCATCCCAATTTGTTCAGGTACCTATTTTGCTTGCCTCAAGGGGTTCAGCGATTGTAGGATTTAAAGCGGAAATAAACTGTGGATTCAGTTGATTTTTCCACAATTTCTTTGGGTTATTTAGTTACTCGAGCTTCTTGGTCATGGAAGTTGTTGCCAATTCTATTTGAGTCAATCAAATATTGTTGCAAATCTTGCTTTGTGTTGATTTGGTGGAAAGTCATCCAGAGGTTGCTTTATCTATCTTGACGTACTTCTATATTAGGGAGCTTATGAGGCATAAGTAAGCCATCCGTTTCTTTGTGCTTGGCATGGATGGGCGGAGGGTCCTACTTGCGCTAGGGTATATAGCTGTGGGACACTTCTCTATAGACGCTGTAGCTCACAAGCAGGTTAGTATATTCTCTTGAGTCTAGTTCAGGTCACTTTTGATTTTCAAAAGTGTTGTTTAGGAGAGATAAATGTTTTTACACCCTCTATGCTATCCACTCCTCTCTGTACTGAACAATAGTCACTATTTGAAGAGACTTATTGATGGTGACAAGTCTCAGATGGTGCTGGCCCAGTATGTTGTCACTAATCAGTTAGTTATACACAATTCTGATTGAAAGGCCTCCCAACTATGGAAGGACTCTCAGCACATGGCCCATGTAAATCTGGGGAAGCTCCCTCTCCACTGGACTGGGTGGCATTCCCGCTCCCATCAAAAAAGGGGCCTAGAAGGCAAGCTGCCCCTATTGTCTCACAGAGTGACCTCGCCCATGTAGTGGATGAGCGATGGGTAAAAGCCTTCCCTTTGAAGACCCCGCCACCCGTCCCTGCAACTAATTCAGCCAAATTAATGCGGCAACTTGAGGAAATTTGTTCCAAAATATCATAAATTTGGCATCCTCATGGGGAAAAAGGTCCACATGAAGTAGTTGGCAACAACCTTTTGGCATTAAGGTCCAAGAGCCCCAAACCCTCAGCAACAAAGACTGATGGGCGCATACTTTCAAAAATAAGGTACCAAGTGTTGAATCTTCAACAAAGCTCGCTGATGGCATTGGGCCATTGGAAAATGTAGCTGAAAATTTGAAATCTGCCCCAGAAAAATCAAAATCTTCATCCAATATTTCTCACATGGTCAAATGGATGCCAGAGCAACCAGGTGTGGGTGGTTTGGGCGCCTTAAACCCACTCCTATCCTCCTGGGATCGCCCCTACATGGGGTGGCCTTGGGAGGTTCCCATTGCCTTTTGGGTGAGATGTCATTTCTCCAGTTGGCGGAACCACATAAAATCTGCAACTCGGGCATTCATGGACAAACTGAGAATGACTTGGCCTGCCACCAATAATTTTGAAGTCAGTTAAAAATAAAATATTTTCCCCCTCTTGCTTGAAGTTTTCCAGGTTAGGTCAAAACTTGAGGGTTTTAATCCCATGCTTTTAGCTAGCCCCCAATTGAATGTCTAATTAAGCAGTTGTAACACACTGAAGAAATTGACAGTCAATTTTCTATCTATATATTTAATAAAAATTCTCATGCTCCAAATTTAATCTTTTTATGTTAAAAATACAAACCACCCAATTCAGTCCCACTCATTCCAACACCCAGACCCAAAAGCTCTGGGGCCATGACAGCCTGGTTCATTGCCCGGTTGTTATTTACAAAGGCCTATAAGCGCTCACTGGTTAATTCCCTCATAACCCATTTTAACGTCTTTCAAGAAGCAGCATCCCTGGCATTTGGGCTTGCCTTTTGGGTGTTTTGGCATCCAAACTGGCAGGCTAGTCTAAACTTTATCTTCTGCTTTCATGACAGCCAAGGCTCTGCTCATCATAAATACCCTGCTGGCTCAAACCTTTATTGAACATCATCAGATGAAATTTTTAAGGTCCAAAAAAATGCAGCAGTTTAAGGAGCCCAATAAGATTAACCAGCATATCATCGACAAAATACACCATTAATACTTTAACTTTTTATCAAACCAGAAAAGTCTGATAAATATCACCTAGGCAAGGCTTGGGAGCTCTTTCCGGTATTCTCCATATGTAAGTTAGAAACCTTGTCCTGGGGAGAAGTTTGACATACATTAATATGCAGAACTTGATTTCTGACTTCCCAAATGTTTTTATAAGTCCCTAATTAAGATTTGACTCCTCATCCTCAGTTTAAACTTTGAATTCAGGACATTACTTGAATTACTATGAATTCAGTTAATAAGCCTTTAAACCACATTTGCAAATATTTTACCTAATTCTGAGGACACATTCACACAAATCCATCATTGATGGCCTGGCAATCCCAATATCTTCATCAGATGTTGATTCTGGAATCTAGCAAGTTGGACCTCTAAGCCTAGACTAACGAAAGATCTTCTACTTGAGGTTAATATCAATTCTTTATGCTACAAACCTATCACCAGGAGATTTAGAAGCTCAGCTGACCTTCCAGGTGGGACAATATTATGTACAAAACACTTGAAAATCAAGAATGATTGATGAATCATTATTTGCCATTCCTAGTGAATCATAATTTCCCTTTTACTTTTTCAGTACTATAGAGATAAATGGCTTATTTTCAAATTAAGTAATTTTAGAGAAAATTTTATATTATTTATTTAATACTGAGTTTAAGATTTTCTAATGAATTAAGTCTTGTCAATATTTCTGTGACTTATGAAGCTCCTACTCTCTCAGCTAACTGTGATGGCGGAAGCCTCTTACACTCAGCAACCATTTTGGGCTCCTCAGTGATAGCACTTGTGATTACATCAGTCAGAAACCTAACACAAATGAAAAAGCACCAGTCCCAAGGGCATTTGGAACTGTCTCAGTACAACTTCAAGGTTGAATATGCCAGGAAAGAGAAACTTTATCTTGAACTTCTTAAGTTAATACTTAAAGATAGTGTTCCCCAAGGAGGAGCTGGATGCCTACACATGACAACCATTCTACCTTTAAACATGTATGCCACAATCCAAGTTGCCTACCCTGACATGGAAGACATACTATGAACTTACCAACAACACTCAGTATATGGGACCAAGCTCCTTAAGGATCTAGAGGAGGAAACATATGATAACAAATATAAAAATCACTGGAAGGAAAAAGACCATATCCTCTACAAATGATGTCCATGGCTTCCAAGCTGCAAACTCCAGGATGAAGAGATAAGCGTTTTCCATGACCACTCCTTGATGGGACACCAATGAGTAGAGAAAATTTTAGAGCTTCTGTCCTAAAGCCACTTATGGCCTGACATGCCTAGTTCCATAATAGAATACGTCACAAATGTATAACCTGAACCTGCTCAAAACTCTAGGCGGAAACCAATGGGTAAACTGAAGCCCCTCCAGATCATAGACATACCATGATCTTTGCTGAATGTAGACTTCTTCATAGGACTTTTAAAACCAAAGGATTTTTTGATACTGTCATGATGGTGGACAGGCTGACAAAGTACGCTCGCTCTTCCTGTGTACATCCAAGATAATGGCAAAGGGAACAACCAAAATCTTGTGAACAAAGTGTTCACACGCCATAGTCTCCCCAAGGGTTAGTGTTGGACAGGGGCCCAAAATTCATCTTTCATTTCTGGAACCACCTCTTGAGAACTTTAAAATAAAACCATGAAATTTTCAGGCTACCACCTCCAATCAGATGGCCAAACCAAAATAGTTAACCAAATACTGGAACAGTACCTAATCTGCTACATGATAACTCAGCAAGAATTCTGTACCAAATAGCTGAAACAATCTAAATCTTTTTACAATAACCTCAAGCACTCATTGACAGGAATGTCTCCTTTCATAGTAAACCACAAATCACATCTAAAGTTGGTAGAAGACCACCTATAGAGTCTGACTCCACTTCAAATGACCTAGCGACCAAGATGAAAATAACCTGAAAACCTTTAAGCAAATTTTGTCTAAGCATTAAAGCACAAAAGATGAAAGTGGATGCCCAATGTTATGAGTCACTAACACTCAAAGAGGGAGATTTGGTGATGATCAACGCAAAGAATTACTCATTCCTCACTGTCTGCAAGAAATTTTGACTGGTCGCCCTAGGCCATTCAGGGCCCTCTATCAGATGAACAAGGTGGCTTAAAAGCTCAATGTTTCTAAAGGATTGTGCGCATACCTGTTCTTACAAACTTTGAAGCTCAAGAAATTTGAGGTCCCGCTTCCTGAGAGGCATGAGCCATTTCACTCTGAAAAGCCCAGTGAGGCATAGTATGGGTTCAAAGAAATCCTGAGAGCAAAAATCTCCTGATAAAGGCGATTGGTACTTGGTTAAGTGGGCCATCTACCCCATAAAAGAGTCCTCCTGGAATACAGCCAACAACTTCTCTAACTTCCCCAAAAAAGGTCAAGGAGTTTTGGAACTGGATGGGCTCTTATCTAGGTAGGGTAATGTAACAGTTAGTCAATGCCTGACTGTTACATTACCCTAATCTTCCATATTGCAAAGATTGAGGCTCAACAGGTGGCTTTCAAAGGCAAAGACCTATTAAAAGGCAATCTGATGAAGAAAGAAGTCATAAAAATTAATTTAATTCATGATAAGGTTATGAGAGGAAAGTTTGTCCTTATAAATGGCAATCTGACAAACCATAAGCCAAAAAATTAAAAACCACTGAATGAAAAGGGTTTGAGACAAAGTTTGTGATTGTAATTAGAAATCTGATGAATCAGATGCCAACAACAATTCAATTAATTCAAACATTATAGATAATAATGAGGATATAATAATTGGCTCAAAGATCTGATAAAAGTTTCAAAAAGAAATGTGAAAAATTCTTGTTAGCCACTGAGGTACTTGTCTGAGGCACTAGAATGGGTCTAGATGAGATGATCAGATATAAGATTCTTGGAATAGTCCAATGAGGGCAAAGCTGCTTGCAAGCTCTACAAGAACAGCTCCATAGTTCTAACCTTATTAGTATAATCAAGTATAAATCAAAACAGGTTAAGTTTTTTAAGCAGCTCTATCTCTTAGAATACATAAATGAACATATAAGATATTGATAAATTCCTAAAATTTTCCAAAATCATCTTAATTATAAGTAGAGTTCAATAGGCTAGAAAACTGGTAATGTATCACTCCTCTGCCTTCAACAAGGCTGTTGCATCATTATATGTGTTTTCTAGAGGTCATATCCTCCTGCTTGTCTTATATATTAGTCTTACCATTGCCCATGGGCTCTTCACCGGTATATCTAGCCCATGAACAAGGGACCTTACCCTTAGCACACTCTCCTTCCTGTGGGCCCTTACTTGGGCCTTGTTGCTGAACTGCTTTGTGACAATATGGAAGGTTTCTGTTAATCACAATCTGTTCCATAGAGGAAATAGATTAAATGAGCATTGGGTAGTTTAGATGATCCACAAGCTTGATCTTCAATCTTTACTACTAACAAAAACCAATTCAAATACTAGGTTTGCTATGTTTTATATGGGGTTTTAGGCAGGGCGGGTGATTTCTTAAATTTTGTCATTGATCAGGCCATAATTGGGGTGAGGCCTAGGGACCTTCTGGAGGCTCCTAGATTAATGTACCTCAATACACGCCCCTTAAATCATATTTAATAAAGTAGAAGAGGAAATGGGGGTTGAGAGAGTGGATCCTTGAGGCTAGAGCAGTAGCCCACTGTGTCAGGGACTGGCGTACCACTGTCCTGGTTGGGTGTATCTAACCATGAACTAGCATTACCAAGGGTTTGGATCCAGTATGACCAGGTCACTAGATGCAGCCAAATAGAAGAAATATTGGGTTTACTGGTATGGTGGTTGCCCACAGATATTATTTTAGGAGTGGAAAGGTGGAAGGGAGTATCTTGAAGTTTGGGGTGGTAGATCGGAATTGTTAACACTTTAGTAAATAACTTTAATAGTGTTTGCATAATATGAAACTTTTCATTGACCGCAAAGATTAACTATATGAATGCCTTGGTTTTATATATCATCCAACTTTCTGTACTTACCTAAACTTAATCGATTTTAAAACAGTGTGCTATATTTCTCTGGAGTTTTTAGAATTACAACTTGCATATGATTTTGAAAGACAGTGGGAATCGTCTCAGTCTCATTGTAAATGCTTTTTGGTGCGATTAATTGACTAATAAAATTGCAATTAAGGTAACTTAAACTATTAATCAAACATTTTCACTATAATTATTCATTTGATATGCAATTATTTGATCTAAATTTATCACATATACTCTTAATCTGATGGATGATATCTGTAATCCCAGGAATTCCACTAATGTCAAAATTTACCCTGACATCATCCTCCACCAAGCTAAAGCTACCTGAGAGGCCTTCCTCTTTCCATTTCTTTTAACAGCTTGCCTACATTCTTTAAGTTCTCCTAAGGCTCCCAAGTACTCTCTTCTGCAGCATATCCAGCCCACTTAACCAGGTATTGCACTTTACCATGATATGTTTTTAGCACTAGTGGTGCCCAACCCAAAAGGGGGAGCCGCCACGCATCTTTATTTGAAAATGGGCCAAACAAAGGAATTATCAGAGATTAAAAAAATCCTAATATAGCCCCTAGGTTATCAGCCTAGGAAGCCATATCAGAAGGCAAGGAAGCTTTGGGGAAACTTTTGTCTGGCGCCCGCTTTAGCTGGCGGACCACGGCGGACAACATAGGGGTAGGGGCATCAGCGACATGGGTCATGAGGAGGTATTTACCATGATATGTTTGTCTCCCTTTAATAGCCTCTACCTCATACTCATAACAGGGACCTTTAACAAGTGGTGGTTCTAGCTATTTGACTTTCTGGTGTGGTAGGGAAATTCCTTCTTTTTTTGTGCAAGTGGGAATGATGTAATACATTGTGAATTTTCAACCTTCAGGCAATTCAAGACGGTAAGCCACCTTTCCTACAACCTCTGTGACCTTGTATGGCCCTACGCGCCGATCAGCAAGTTTCTGATATGGTACATCCAAAGGAATATTGCAAGCATCCAGTTAATCTTGGATACCTACTTCCAACACCTTATCAGGTACATGCTTCTTATCCGCAAAGTCTTTGTAAGTATGTACTGCTTGGTTCAGATTTTACAAGAAAAGTGCATGAGTTTAATGAATGTTTTATAATAATCTCTCCCAGGGGGGTTGTCTGCTTCAATAGATGGCAATGGTTCCCAGTTCACATCATGCCCATAGTTAGCTTTATATGGTGACATTACAGTTTAAGAATGATCTAGAGTGTTATAACAGAATTGGGCCATAGGCAACAACTCAACCCAGTTGTCCTGCTCCACATTAACATAGCATCTCAGGTACTGCTCCAGCGCCTGATTAACTCTCTCAGTCTATCCATCAATCTGTGGATGGTATGCGGTGGATAAACATCTCTTTATTACAAGGTCTACAAGGAGCTGTTTCCAAAAGTTTGATGTGAATTGAGGTCTTCTATCTGAAATTACTTCCTTGGGTTTGCCATGATGCAGGAATACATTTCTTAAAAACAGACGAGCTATCTCTTTAGCCGTGACATTGGTAATAGTTGGGATAAAATAAGCCATTTTAGTTAATCTATCTACCACCACCAATACTGCATTGAATCCTCGTAAATGGGGTAGCTCTACTTTAAAGATCCATAGATATTGAATCCCATGGCTTTTGTGCAATTGATAATGGTTGTAATTGTCCTACAGGTAGTCCTCTATGAACCTTGGTGCGCCCACAGACCTCACATTCTGCCACATATTTTAAGACATCTCCTCTAAGACAAGGCCATCAATAAGTTCTTTGAATCAGTTGGATCATTTTATTCTTTCCAGTATGTCCTACCATGCCTACATCGTGGTGCTCGCTATTGACATCCAATCTTAAAGGTCCTTCTGGTACATAAAAACAATCTTTCCAGTTTACTGACTGCCCTTTAACATTTAACCCTTTTTGTGCCACACACTGTCTAAGTTTTTAATGAGATCATTCTTCACATTCTGACAGAAAGCATCATCATTTTGAACATCCAAAATCTCATCTCCACGGCCCACTAGTACAAGATGAGTTAATAATACAGCGGGAGTCTTGGACTTTAAAAGCACCTGTGTATTAAACTCAGTAGTTTCCCTCTCTTCAGGTATCATGTTAGGACGCCAGCTTAAGGAATATGGAACCACACTAATTTTACCAGGTATGTAACCAATGTCCAAGTCATAATCCGCCAGAGTAAGTGCCCATTGTTCCTGATGCTGGCAATTGCCGTGGGGTGAAAAAGTAAGTCAAGTTTTTATGGTCTGTCAAAACTTTCGCTTGGTACTTTGCCCACACAGGTACCAGCGCCAGTGCTTTAGACATTGAACAACATCTAACATTTCTTTGTCATAAAATAGAATAGTTGCATTCTGTTAAGATGAATTCCTTGGAATAGTAGGCTATGGGGTGCAGTCTACTATCATCCCCCTCCTTCAACAAAAACTCTCCAAGAGCGTATTTCAAAGCATCATACTCAACCATAAAGGGATTTTCATTATTGAGCATTGACAACACAGGTGCAGAAACAAAGGCAGCCTTCAATTAAGAAAAAGATTATTCCACCGCCTGGGACCATTTATATGGACCACTTTATGATGTAAGCCGTGTTAAGGGTAACTCAATAGAAGAAAAGTTTTTGATAAAATTCCCTGAAAAGTTTGCTAAGCCTAAGAAACTGCGAACGTCCTTCTGACTATTAGGTGTAGGCCAAGATGTGATGGCATCCACTTTGCTAGGTGCCATGATGAACCCATTCCTGACCATAACATAACTAAGAAATTCAACTTTCTCCTACGCAACCTCAAATTTTGATAGCTTCACATGCAAATTGTAACTTCCAAACTGCTCAAAGACCAAGTTCAAGTGAATTAAGTGTTCCTCCTGCGTCTTGCTGTAGATCAAAATGTCATCAAGGTAGGATATGCAGAAGTGGTCCATGTAGCTACCTAGCACTGTAATAATCATTTGTTGAAACATACTATGTGCGTTGCACAAATGACATCACCAGATATTCAAATAGTCCATACTGTGTCTTAAACTCTGTTTTCCACTCACCACCTTCTTTTATCAGTATCTGGTTAAATGATCCTTCAAGTCAACTTTGAAAAAATTGTAGCTCCAGAAAATTGGTCACTCAAGTGATCAGCATCAGGTAAGGGATACCAGTTTTTTATGGTTATATCATTGAGCTTATGGTAGTTTATACATGGCCATAGTCCATCGTCCTTTTTACTAACAAACAACAAGGGTGATGAACAGGGAGAGTGGGACACTTGTATAAACCCCTTCCCTAAGCATTGTATCCAGGTATTCTTTCAGGGTAATTTGTTCCCTCTTATTGCATCTATTAATAGAACCATGAATTAACTGCTTCCCTTCTAGTAAATCAATTATGTGTCAAAGGATCCATGAGCTGGTAGTTGCTTAGCCTCATCCTCTCCAAAAAGTGAAGCCCATTTTGAGAGATACTCAGGAATCTTTCCTTTGCAAGGCTCCAATAGATGGCCCTGAGAAACTGTTGTTGACATGTCCAAACCTTTATGCTTTTCTAACGCACACTCAATGAGCTTATCCTTTAGCTTAATTGTGATTAAGTTCCGTCCATAATTGTGCTGGATTTCAACCTGTGTCCACCAAGGATACCCAAGAATTACCGGATGGGGTGAACTATGCAGGACCCAAAACTCAACTTTCATTTTACTTACCCCAAAATTCAAGTCAATGTGACTTGAGCAGCGGTAAGCACAAGACTGTTCATCATTCCCCAAGGTTACTTTCATTAAAGGTTTCTTTGCATGAAAGCTCAGCATTTTCACTGCATGCTATGAGATGAAAATCCGTGAGGCTCCACTGTCCAGCAAAGTCTAGTTTTCAAATTTCTCTTTACAACATTTAAATTCAAACTTAATACTTGATAAGAATGCTTATCATTTACAATGAGGAATTGAGGGTCTGAGGTTTTCCCTTGTGGTACTTCTGAGTCCAGTATCATCCTGGTCTGCCAATACATGCTCTTAGACTCTGAATGACCTCAATAGCTTCTTTCAAGGGTAGCGTGATGGGATGCTGTTTGACCAAATCTGCTAAGTGGCCTTCTAACCCTTGTCTAAAATAAAGCGCTCCCATTTCCTCATCTAATTCTGCCTTCTAAAAGTTCTCCAAGAACTTATGAGTATATTCCTCAATAGTTTGGCCTTCCTGTTGGAAGTTCATCAAGGCAATCCACACATGTATCTGGCACCAGTGGTGGTTGCTGCAGCTAACAACTGTTTTTAAGACTTTATAATCTTCACATAAATTCTCATTATTTTCTAAAGCCTTTATATACCAACTCAGCGCATCACCAGTGAGTTGTGAAGCCACCACCATGATTTTCTGTTCATCATTTAAATAGGTCTTGGGATAAGCTTTGAAATATGTCCCTAAAAACATAAAACCTTCTTTCACTTCAGCTAAAATAAATTTTTAGGTTAGAGAACTGCTAGGTAAGTCATAGATTTGTTGTTGGCCACACTCTCTGTCTTCATCTGACTGGGTCCTACTGCTTCTATATAAGTTATTCAATATTTATTTGTGGGTAAAACATCCACACCAGCAATTTGTAACTTCACATCAATTAGGCAGATATCAAAGCTCATAATAAAAATGTGGTTGAATTTTCATAAAAAAATTTGGCAGTCAAATTGTAAGGAACTGGCATACCACTGTCCTGGTTGAGGGTATCTAACCATGAGCTATCATAACCAAAGGTTAGGATCCAGTATGACCAGGTTACTAGATGCATCCAAATAGGAGAAATAGTGGGTTTACTGGTATGGTAGTTGCCCCAGGTATGATTTTAGGAGTAGAAAGGTGGAAGGGAGTTTCTTGAAGTTTGGGGTGGTAGATCAGAATTGTTAACACTTTAGTAAATAACTTTAATAGTGTTTGCATAATATATATTTTTATAGACTGCAAAGGTTGACTATATGAATTCCTTGGTTTTATATACCATCCAACTTCCTGTACTTACCTAAGTTAATTAATTTTAAAACAGTGTGCTATTCTTTTCTAGAGCTTAAAGGATTGCAACTTGTATATGATTTTAAAAAGGCAGTGGGAATTGTCTCAGTATCATTGTAAATTCTTTTTGGTGTGGTTAATTGACTCAATATTATTGCAATTAAGGTAAAATAAATGATTAATCAAATATTTTCACTACAATTATTCATAGATATCCAATTATTCAATCATTCATCACATATCCCCTTAATCTGATGGATAATATCTGTAATCTCAGAAATTCCATTAATGTCAAGATTTACCCTGATGCACTGCTCATCTACCATGTGAGCTAGGTCACTGATCTGGGAAAGGGGCTCACCTGGGGGCTTGAGCCCTTACTTACTTCTGTGAGGGTGTTTCATGAGATCCAGCTGGAGGGGCTAGTTACTGGAACTTTAATTTAGATTTTAATTATGACCACTGAGAATAGTTAATGAAACTTCATCTAAGAGTTTTCACGAAACTTAACATAAAAGGAGGGCAAAAAGAATAACATAACAATTTTGACAGTTTTTTTACTCTTCTATAGAGATATCTCACATTCTATTACCACATCCTTATAAAAATTGAAGGTTAGAATAGATTTTTATAAGGTTGGGACTTAGGAATTTTACCATGCTAATGGTTTTGCTTACCAGGCATCCTGAAAGATGGTCCCATGAAAATTTACCAAGCATTGCCATGGACCCATAAATCTTACTTACTCTTTGTTAGCTTTTCTTGTAGGAGATAGTGAGTTTGGGGGGTGGTTGTTTGGACTGATGGTTAAAATCTCTTGCACCCACCAGGATACCACCAGGGGAAACTTGATGCTTTTTGGGACCCCTAGTTTTTAACCAATCCCCTTCAGAATTTCCTCTCACAATGTCACCTATTGGATAAAGCACTTGATTGCAATTTCCCACCTCAACATTTTTGGTTAGTACCACTTATTTTTTCTTTCATGGAGGTGATGCAAAAATTAATAATCATATATAGATTTTCCTTAAGGTGGGACAGGAAATTTATTACACCAATGGTTGTGATCCCAAGATTTCTAAAAAGATCTTACTATAGAGTTGATACTACGGGGATATTTTTAGGTGAAACAAAATACTCTAATAAATTTAATTATTTAGGCTTTTGAACTATTTTCCAAAAAGTTAATAAGACCAGGATGTTGGGCTTACACACCTAATTATTATTGTTAGTTTGCATAGCTCTTGCTGGGCTACTTATTTAGGTTGAAGATGTGTTTCCCTTTTCTTACCTAAAATTATTGTTATTTTCTTGTCTATTACAATCCCAAATAAAATTATGCTTCAGAAAATTATTCTATAATTTAATCTGTGTTTGCACATGTGATTTGGATAATTTGATTGGTTCATTTGTTTTGCCAAGCAATTGATGGTTATTTGGTTAATTATAATAAGCCTAGAAGTTTTATCACATTGTTGACCGGCAATTTTACACAAAAACTGCCATGTCACCGGCTATTATTTTGTAATTGAATATGGAAGTATTGGGTTGGGACCATCTAGTACTAAAAAAAATATGGAAGTAAATTAAAACATCCTAAATAAACTCCAATAAATTTTATTTATACTGAATGAAATGAAATTAAACTTTGGACATATTTTTTGTATAACTTTTAATTTTAATTTTTATTTTTAATTTTTGTTTGGTATCATATCGTTGACAGATGACAAGTTAACTCGTCACCGGTCAACAATGTGTTAATTGTATACATTTTAT
>JAKSZP010006052.1:0-30603 GCA_022478985.1 Massospora cicadina | reverse complement strand
TGCAAAATACTCACTGATTGATACAAGTTTATGGTTGGGAAAGAACTAATAAAGAACCTTATTAGTTTGTCTGTAGATTCGGTAATAGTTAGACTATCAGCATCTATCATGAAGATTCCATCTCAAGGATATTATTGCAGAAGGCAATAATTGGTAGACTCTCAAAGAAGAGTAGAGATCTGAGCGGGGATCTAGAGATGAAGGGAACTACAGCTAAGGGATTGCTGCTGACTGTGTGTTGGGCCAAAGGGATTGTCATCAGAGGATCTTAAAAAAGATTGAGTGGACAGGATTTAGGGAATGAATCCCTAAGAGTGCGAGATTCAGTATTATCAGAAATACTGGCTGAAGCGTTGGGCCCAAAGATAATTCTAACTCAATTACGGATAATAGTCATCATACTATTATCAGATTATATATAAACTTACAACGCGAGGTGCATGAGGAAACTGAACCTGTACAGTAGAAAGACTACTAGGGTTGACCTCCGATAAATCAACTCCTAAGAGTAATATTTTTTACACCTACCCTCCTTAGACTAGCGCAGTGGCCCCTGAGTGGACGTTGGCCCCCTCACTCTCACCTTGGCAGCCTTTGCCTCCACCTCCAACCCCAGAAGAGTCCATAGAAACCATGGTACTATCAAAACGGCGGAAGGAGAAACAAAGGTCCCATCGGTCAAAACAAAAGGAACACCACAAGAAGCCAAAAAAAGATGGGAAGACGAAGTCATCAAAGAAAAAGACCTCTAGCAGCAATCCCAAATATATGTAGTTAAAACTCACATAAGATAGTTTTGTACAATTATCACCATCATTTTTTTTTCTTTTTTTTGTTTTATTCTTTTTTGAAGAAGCTCTACTGCTGCTTATATGGCCAAAGGAATTTCGCATGCACTTGATTTATAATCTGACTGCTCATGGGATCCTTGATAGTATAATTGGCAACACCCATTTTTTCCATTATCTCAATTGGTCCAATCCAAATATTCGCGAGCTTGTGCTTCCACCCAAACCCAACTCTGATCATGGAATAGCACCATATTTTCATCTTTGAACTGTGATAGACCACTTTTCCATACCTGATCAGCAGTCTAATTTTTTTCTTGCTAAGATGAATGAGTACACTTTGGTTTGTAATTTAATCAGCTTATTTAATAGGGCAGTTAAATTATCATTGTGGATCTATTCTGCCGGTGCCCACTACACAGGCATATAGAAGTGCAGGCAGAGCTGGGTGCCATCTGTAAAGAAATTGGAAGGTGCTTTTCCCAGTGGCAGTATAGTATCTAATATTGTGGCGAAAACTGCAGTAGAAAGGATGATACTCCAATTGGAGGGCCTATCTATAACCAACTTCCATAGTATGTTCACCAGGGTCCCGTTAACCTGTTCAACCATTCCATTGGACTCAGGGTGATACAGGGTTGTTAGGACCCCACAGATGGCCATCAATTCATTAAGCTTGGGAAGTATGTGAGAGGTAAAATTAGTGCCATTGTTGGTAAGAATAAACTGTAGGAAGCTGTGACTCTGAATGATGCATTCCATTACAAACTTAGCCATAGTAACCTCCACCAGATTCCGAATGGCCTGCGCCTCAACCCACCTGGTCAAGTGGTCAATTGCCACCAGGATATACTTATACCACTTAGCTCCAGTTGGCAGAGGTCCCACGACATAGCTAAAGACTGTATGCCAAGCAAAGTGAGGTTTTACTAACTAGTATGAAGACTTCTGGCGGAACGGCTTCTCCACCTGGCACTGAAGGCAGCAGGACAGGGTCTCAAGCACGTCAAATTGCATATTTTCCCAATAATACTGTGGCCTCAACAATTCAAGATTCTTTTGGACTCCACCATGGCCAAATGCTTGGTGTGCGCTCATGATAATATTTGGTCTGGTAGAAGGTCTGGGGATATTCATAGTAGTTTCCCTTATATACTTATACAATTGCCCATTTTTCTGAAAAGTATTGGTCCTGAGTCCATCTAGTAACTTGATAACTTGAGGCGGTTCATCATTGTACTTTCCGCGGAGCATTTTGTCAAACATTATGTCACTTAAATCCGCCATAACTGCTTTTGTTGACAATCTTGATAAGAAAACAATGATTTGGTTTTTTGCTCCTGTTTGATGGAAATTTTTGAAGTCATAAGCTTGCAGCTTAAGAGCCCATCGGGCTAGCCACCCTTCAGGCTCTCTCAAATTATGCAATCAGTGTAACGATGCATGATCCATTACAACCTTAAACTTTACTCCGTGAAAGTAGACTCAAAATTCTTATACTCATAAATCACCGCTAAGCACTCCCACTTGGTTACAGTGTAATTTTGTTCATGGCAATTCAAGCTACAACTGCAGTACGCCATGGGGTGTTCTTCCCCCTCATCGTCCTTGTGAGACAGGACCGCCCCAACAGTGGAAAGTGACGCATCCATATGCACTAAAATTTCTTATTGAAATTAGGGTAGCACATCATGCGCACTAATTAGCGCCGTTTGAAGTGTATCAAAGGCGCACTGATGCCATTCCATCCATTCAAACATGGCATCCTTCTTTAGTAGCTCAAACAGATGACCTCCAATGCAACTGAAATTGGGTATGAAGCGTTAATAATAAAAACCATCCCCAAAAACACCTGAATGTCCCGCTTACTAACTGGCTTAGTCATCTTCTGGATAGCCTCCACCTTGGCAGGTTGGGGTCTTAGCCCTGTCACATCCACCACAAACCCGAGGTACTCCAGCTGATCCTTGAAGAAGTGTCATTTCTGGGGCATGATTTTAATATTGGCCTCAGCCAGTTTGTGAAATACCTCTTCTAAATGGGTAAGGTGCTCGGTAAACATGTGAGAGAAGACATAAATATCATGAGGTACACAAGAACACATGACAGCTTCAGATCGCCCAGAAAGGTGTCCATTGCTCGTTGGAATGTAGCTGGGGCATTACATAATCCTTGGGGTATAGAAGTTGGTTAAAAAACCTTTTGATGTGACTACAGCGCATTTTTCTTGTTCCACTGTGGGCAAATCATTTTGCCAATAACCAGATATCAAATCCATTACTGAGAAGTAGCAAGCTCCACCTAACCAATACAGCTCATCATCAATCCACAGTAGAGGGTATGAGTCTTTTTGGTGATACTATTGAGCTTCCAGTAGTCAATTACTATGCAGTTAGTACCATCCTTCTTTTTAACAATTAGGAAAGGTGAAGCCCACGGACTCTTAGATGGTTCGAGCATTCCCTGCTCTAGAAGCTTGTCCAACTCCTCGGTGATGACTTCTTCAGCTGCCTTTGATTGGCGGATTATTCAAGACCTGATGGGGGGAGGATCCCCAGTGTCCAGTTGATGAACAACCCCCAATTGCACCCCAAATCATGATCGTCAACAGTAAAAATCCTTTTGTATTTTTGAAATAAAGCTTCCGCCCAGTCTTTCTGGTCTTCTGATAACCCCATTAAATTCTCCTGTGGTACAACCGCCATTACACCAAGATGCAGTTTAACGGGAAGACCAAATTCATCCAGAGACCCAAACTTGTGAACCTGGTTGACCTCTACAACTGGGCTCAAATGTAGATACACTATAATCTGATGCCAGCGGATTCTAATTGGTATGTTCTGAAGATTTGCTCTTAATACCTTGATCTCATCATGGCCCAGAAGTATGATGCCTGGAGCCACGTGAGGCTCAAGCCATGATTGTTGATAAGGCCCAATGATCTCCCCATAGAAACCAGCTCGAACTTCCACATCTAACTCAGTGTCTATTATTACTCGATGTCCAGAGGGAATGGATATAGCTCCAGCTGCTTTAAGTGGTAGCCCTTGATATTCATATATATTGATGGGGAAGGTCCCGAGTTTTCCCTTTTAATTGATGATAGCGCACTGGAATCACCCCTCGCTGTAGGCCAGGTTGATCTGTCCCATATGTACTGAGCCCTTTGGCACTCCACTGGAGGTGAAATAAATTGGGATCCACTGTCCCAAAATGATGAGGGTCTCTTCCATCATGTCAACAACAGCCCCATAGTGTTACATAAAAGCAGTCCCAATCAACAGATCATAGTTGCTATTTGTTAATACTACCACCAGAGCCACAACAACGATGGACCCAAACCACAAGGGGAGCGTGCTATGCGCTCCTTCAGAGACTGTGGTTTCTGCTCCAGAGGTCCCATACACCATCCAGTGGTCTATGTCAGGTTTCAAAGACAACTTCACCACCAAATTAGTGGAGACAATGTTAACAGGAGCGCACATATCAACTATAGCTTGTACTCAGGTTTTAGCTACCACAATGTCACAGTAAGTGCACTCCAAGTAAAATGAATACCAGCTATTTACTACGTGTACATTCAGTGGTTCACGTTTTCTCAGGAAACTTATAATATCCGCGCCACCTTTGGGGTACCCTGTTACAATAGCACCCACTGGAAGGGCGACCTCTACTCCTCTTAGGGACAACGCATCTTCAAACGGTTCTAGCTGGTCTGACGGACTTTGGTCAAACATCTGACAAGCGTAAGACTTTAGTCGCTTCAGAGACCCTTTGTCCGCCATTTCTTTGGCTTGTGCTTGGGTCAGCACATTTACTCCCCCAACTTGCTGTTGGTAGAGGAATGTATCGTCATACTGGGAGGCTTCTACTGCAAATAATACAGCAAATTCAGGTGGGACGTTTGAATTCGAGATAGCAGAAGTAGAGTCCTGTCTTTACTCAGCTCTGACTTTTCCCTGATAACATTGATCCTGTTGTACATAAGGGATCCGTCAATTGGGACATCATCGTCCCATGTGCCCAGGGCGACAACAATTAAACCAACTTACCCCATAGGACCTACGTCTGTGCTTAATAAAAGTTGGTCCACTCAGAAGATTGTTCAAAAGATGTTTGGCATAACCAGACCCATATTAGTAAGATGCCTGCTGCCAATCAGCATATTTAGGGCCAAAGTGGTAGTAGGCCATTTGTCAATCAGCAGTTATGGAATGGACGTTGGACTATGGTGAGTAATCTGGTGGAACCTGCACCAACTGGTTGATTCCCCCCACATGATTAGGGTTGACAACTGCGACAGTGTGAATCTGTTTGATATTGGGTGGAGGGAAAGTCACAGCTAACTGACGTACAAACTGAACAAGTTTAAGAAGATGTACATCATCTATCCAACAATGGGGCCATGACATTGTAAAGCTCAGGGTATGGCTTCATCTCAGAGGACATTGCAATGCACACATTGACTACAGATAAAATCCCTGCCCCAATCAACACGTGAGCTTCTGCTGTAAATCGCTCAGCAAATGCGGTGAGGGTCTCATTTTGCTGAAACCTGATGGTCAAAAACTCGGCTTTCTGCTGTGATATCTTTGCAGTTCCGCTGAACAACTGCAGTACCATTGCCTTGACTTCTTGGTATGTAACGGAACTATCTGAAAAGTAACAAACACTTGATCAGCAATCACAACATCCAAGGTGGAGATCAACAGTTACACCATCTGCAGGTCTGAAGTTTCTTCAGTTGCAAACTCAAATTATCGAAGTAAACCATGAATATTTCCTTTAAGATCAAATGGCAGCAGTTTATCACTGCAAACCTCCTGGAGCAGCTCATCTTTTCTTTTGAGCACAGTATCTAATGCAAGTTTTAATTCCTCATATGCAATGGGCCCAGCATGTCGCGCAGATTCCTTATCAAAGCAACCTGTATGCAACATAGCCAGCAACTGAATTTTAGTTATTTTTCAATTGATCAATGGGCCCCCTGTAGTGAGCACTACTGTTGTAATTTTGGCGATTCCCTATATATCCTATGAAGGGTTTTTTACACAGGGTTACGCCCACTGAACAATTAAAATGAACGATATGGAGATCGTTGGTTCCATAGAACACTTGTAAACAAACACCTGTAATGAAAAGGGAGCAATTTTCCTGAAATACTTTTTTATTATAATATAATTATCTCGGCGGATCTTTTCTAGTCCGCTCCCACTTTCTTCCTTCTTTCTTCACTATAAAAACCTCCCTCTGTCAATCCCCTTGTCTCGCTGATATCCCAGCGACCTCAGTCAGAGTCAACTCTTTTGCTTAGTTTATTCGTTCTGCCATATTCTCATTGGTTTTGGCTTGCTGTTCTTCAATTCTTTATCACCATGATTCGAGGTAATCCAAATTATCTTTTTTCAAATGTCAACGTTGCCTTATTGCCCTATTTTGAAGGCAATCTGATAATGACCCATTAAATCCCAAAATCGCCTTATCCTAAGGCAAGTGAATAATTATACCTCTGAAACATCCTCAGAGGATTCTGCCCATTTAATCTTTGGCGGAATTTCTCCAATGATTTGTTGGTCATAATTGTGGCTTGTCGTCCAGTCATTTAGATTTTCTCATAGTTAATAGCTGAACAAGAGATTCGCTGAGTCGGGCAAACTTAGGGTAAACTGAGGGTAATACCCTATCATCCCTAGAAATACATGAATATCCCTAGATCCTTATTGAAAGGAATTTTTGAAATTGCTTCAACCTTATCTTGCGTGGGATGGGTTGGATTCCTTCAAGAGAAATGGAATGCCCAAGGAAATCCAATTTCCGTTGGTAGAAAGTACAGTTTGAAGGCTTGAATCTAATATTTGACTTGCGTAACCATTGAAAAACCTCCTTTAGATGATCAAGATGTTCGTTGAAGGTTCGTGAGAACAATGTGATATCACTAAGATATATGATGACACAAGTTAACTTCAGGTCCTGCAATATATGGTCCATCGCCACTGGGAATATGCAGGTGCATTACACAACCCTTGAGGTAATCAGGTTGGAAAAGACCCTCACTACAAATGAGAGCACCTTTCTCTTGATCTTCAGGGAAAAGGTCCATTTACCAATAGCTGGTAGCCAAGTCAATGGTGGAAAAGAAGTTAGAGCCAGAGAGTTGGGCTAGGGTGTCGACAATATGGGGGATAGGATAGCTATCTTTTTTTGTGAGGTTATTCAACTTTCAGTAGTCCATGACTATTTTATGTCCTCCATTTTTCTTTTTAATAATCAATAGAGGGGAAGACCAAGGGCTTTGTGATAGAACTAGTAACCCAGCGTCTAGTAATTTCTGAAGCTTCATGCTCATCTGTTGTTCTTCCACCTTTGTTTTATGGTAAGGTTTGGACCTAATAGGTCAGGGATCAACACCATCGATAGAATGACACCAGCCTTTCATGTGGCCATAGTCATTGTCAGATTTGGAAAATATGTCGTTGTATTCATCTAATAAGGTATGAACTTCTTCCAATTCATCCAGAGTAAGCTCATCCAAAATATGTACATTGGGTAGGGTACAGACCAAATTATCCATAGGCAAACCCAAATCCGCCATAGAGCTAATGGGTGGATACGCGCAATATCCTCTATTTGAAGTAGGAAACCTCTACCAATCCCCTGGTGCTTTCAAATGACCATATCTTTTCCGGCGAGGTTTCTCAGCAGAAGGGTAATAGGCCTCTGGTTGGCTGGGTCTAGTATCCCAGGCAAGATCCGAGGTTCCAAGGGGCTAATACCCTCAATACTTATGAGATGCAACAAGCAGTGATGTGGGATTTAAAGCGTGATTTTAGTGTCAACCACGCGTTGTTCACCTAGCTTAATTAATACCTCATTGGCAGCATAGAAAGGGATACCTTCCATTGCATCCAATGAGTTGGGAAATTTCTTAGTGTTGCATCCAGAGGTAGAATAAAATAAAGTCATAGATGAGAAAGGGTATTTGATCAGGTAAGAGTATTTGTACTTTCTGGGTTCTTTATTGGATAAGACTAATGGGACTTCATAGTTTATTAATTAGATGTATCCTTGCTTCATGATTATTATTCCCTCATATCAATCATAAACTGAGTGCCGATGAGCATATCATATGTGTTGTTATTTAAAGCCACAGCAGGGGATGATAAAATACGCTCCCCAATTCGAATGGGAAGGGAAGAGTATGCCTCAATTGCATGGGGATTATTGGGACCTGCAGTTCCAAATTCTTGCATGTACTCCAAGTCAGGCGCTAGCTTTATCTTCTTAATAAGCTTTGTGGAGATCATGTTAACTGGGGAGCCAGTAACCAGAATGGCCATTATTTGGACCTTTTGAATGACTACTTCAACCTTAGTAAGAGTTTCTCCAAAGTTAGGGTGACTAAGCTAAGACCTCCTTGAGCCAAAAGGTGTATGTTAGTCTTTTAGCAGTCTCAGGGTATTTATCCAAGATGTTATTATGGGATGCACCTGCTGAAAAGGTCGAATCAGGCCAGCTACAAATTGGTCACCATCGCTGGCATTATCAATAACTCTTAGACACCCTAGAATTTGGCTGAGATATTTTTTCTCAGGTATGGTGGTCTTGTATGCTCCTCCATCATTCAAAAGTTCAGGAACATCTATCTCTTTGGGGACTCCTAATATACCGTACCCTATGTCATAATAACCTCCCTCAGATTATTCCCCAAGGGTTTTATCAACAATGTGCAAGGCTGCGATGAAGGTAGGGGATTTGGCCAAAGGAGACTGAATAGCATTAGGGCGCGCATTTACCAGCTTAGTGGGATGAAAAGGCAAAGCAGCTTTAGTGGGCTTGTGCGGGCATATGTTTTTTACTACCTTACAGGCCTCTGATTCATAAAAAGGAGTTGTCAGGATTTTAACCAGATGGATTCTTCTGAAAGTATCAGGAAGGGGTTTTGGTTAGTCAGTCATAATTTCCAGCTAATCGCCTAGTTCAATACTATTTAATGTTATATATTTAATCGAGTATAGGTTTGGCAAAAGCTGCGTTCACTGCTAAAATGCCATCTAAAGATCATTGTGGGAGTTTCTGGTGAAAAGCTGATGAATCCATTATATATCTAAAAATGGTTCTGTCAACTAATTTAGAGCATTGGCAACTCATGCTGAGGATTCTTGAAGTCCTAATTAATTAAAATTTACTTATGATTGACCAGAAACTTATGCTGAGGATGGATTGACCTGTATTAATATTTGGTTATCAGATGAGCGGATCTGGAGGAGATTACTATGTAGTATGAATGAATAAAGTTTACGATCTGGTAGAGTTTTGGAATCAAGAGGCTGATGGGGTTTCCGGTATGTGATTAGCCAAATAGTATTTGGGTGCAGTAGCCCTGAAAGTAGTATAAATAGCCATTCATTTCCTCCTAATAAACATCTCTCATTTGCCCATTTTTCCTGTTTGTTTGAAGTAGCTTAAAGCAACTAGAGTGGGTGTTGGATTTTTGGTGCTGGAAGGAACGCTTGGTGCTTAGGTCACCTAAATCCAACAATATGGGGGTTTTTACCACTAATATAGTTAAATTAAATAAATCTATAAACCTTGAAAAGAGGTGATTTTTATAGTCTTTTATTAAGACCTCGCAGGGTAAGAAACAAACTCCCATAATATGACAATACTTGATAATTAAGGTATTGGGACTCGAGGATCAGATTGCTTGGTCCATTCCAAATTAGGAAATATGGCAAGCAGGCCTATTGGAGGTTTTTAAACTCGCCTTAGGTTAGGAAGTGGCCGAGAGGGGCTGACAATAGGGATTTTGGAACTGTGAGGTAAGGCTTTCATCAATTTTACCCAATCACTGGGTGGGAAAAGTTTGCACTTGATTGGACCCCCTCCAGCCCTATAAAAGGGGCTGGTCGCTGCGGTATGACCTGGACCAAGTTAATAGGGGTCAGGGGAGAAGCCTCTGATGGTCGCATGGGATTTGGCTGAGAGCTCAGGGTAACCCGACCCCCAAACTTATAGGGTTTAGCCGCGTTTTAGTAATAAACTTAGAGCCCAGATTCGTGGGGTTCCACCAAGAGTCAGCCAGGGTCTTTTGGCTGGCGAAATCATCATTATAATTAAGATCGATGTTAGTATTATTGGAAGCTGATAAATGTCCAAATTTCTCCGTTTTCCCCCATTTGCCCCTCAACATTCTTACTGTGCAGCCTAGAGGACAAAGGTCTGACAGTGAGGAAGGTGGGATAGGAGATCCCCAATAGGTGTGGGTGATCACGTCTGGAGTGGCTAGCGCTGCTAGCTCCCATGCCTCCTCTCTATGAGGAACCAGTGGGAACCTGGTCAGCTGGCTACCAACGGATGTGCTGACTGGCCGTTAACCTTGTGGGGTGCAGCGCGGGAGCGCCATAGTCACCCAGGAAGTGGGATGGACTCGCTGGGGCATGCCCGAATTGTTGGTGAAGGGTTGAGAGGGTGAGGCAGCGCGGAAGTGCCTGAGCTACCCAGGAAGGGGGCAGAACTTGCCAGGGCACATGATGAGGACACCTGGGGCTAAAGGTGAAGCCGTTGGTTGTTAGTTGGTAGGCTGGACGTGGACTTGTAGGGAATGGTACACCAATGAAGGCGAAATAGCAAAGGTCCAGCCAGTATGAAGTCTGGTTGGCCTGACACACTAGCGGAACCCATGGTTGATTTTGTGACAGGAGTGATATCCTTTTTAAGTTGCACTGGTGAAAAAAGGTTTGCAGGAAGGATAGGCACTGGTGAGTTCTATCTTAACTGTTCAACAGGCGGATGCTGCTCTTGGTTAGAGCTAAAGATGTCACCTCAGCTTCATCTGTTGTGGCACATACATGAAGTTTGGCCACATCTAACAAAGCCTCCTTGATACAAAGATGTTCTTAAAGTAGCGTTTCACTGAGATGATATGTCTAGCTAGTGAGAGTTGAGATTTTAACCCAGATAACAGGGCAGTGATAGCATCGTCAAGGGTGAGCATGTTGGAGGTGGACAACCTTTGCGCAGAGAGGTAAAATCGTTCAGCAAAGGTAATAAATGATTCACCCTCATACATGCTAAGGTGCATAAAGGCCTGTTTTTCCCTGTGTAGACTTTGCTTTGATCCAAATTCAGCTAGAAGAGCCTCCTATACCTCTGACCAGGTGTACCCAGGGTTCAGGTTGAGTACTATCATCTCTCGTGCTAAGCGGCTTAAACAAGGAAGGTTGTGTTGAACTTTTTGCTTTTCAGTTGTACCATCCATGGCAGCTTCATAGATGTACAAAAAGTTAATGATTCTTCCTTCACCAGGGATGTATTTGTCTTTAAGGAAGAGTTTGAAATGACGCTGCTCAAGCTCCTTAAGGAGGTACAAAACGCTTGCTAGTTGCTTTTCAAGAGCAACTATTTTTGGTGTACAGGGATCCCCTGTAGTGAGCACCATTTGGAGGAATCCAGTTTAGGGGTGCACACTGGTGCTTACGCCGCTGGATCCCATAAAGGTTTTAATAAAATTTAATAAAATATACACTAATAAAAACTTAGGTGTTTTATGATTTTTATTAGCAGCGCAGGGTATATGAGAAAAAGTGAACCCTCTTGATATTTGACCAATCAGTATTTAAACTGTTTCAAAGGTCGGGGGGAATTTGAGGATAGCTTTGGAATAGCTTAGATGCTTCTGAATTAGGTAATATGGTAAGCGCTCCTATCAGATCTTGGGAAATTTGAGTTACGTTTTGGAAAAATGATAGTTGGGGTTTTGGGACAGAATGTACCCATGCAGTAATGTTTTGATGTATTTCAACCAATCACCACTAGATAAAAAGCTTTCACCTTAGGGGACCTCCACCACGCCTATAAAAGGGGGTGGTCCCCGCGTAGGTGCTTTGAAGGACCTGCTGGTGATTGGGGGCGTACCTTCTGACGGTTGCCTCATGGTCCATCGTGTGATCAGAGTAATCTGAGAGCTCAATTTTACATTTCTTGCCCATGCAGGTTTTGAATAAGTGTCATCCCAATTAATGGGGTCCCATTGAGAACTGGTCAGGATCTTTTGGCCGAAATCAGCATTGTCATTATTTAAATTAATTAAAATATTATTGCAACCTGCAAAAGGCCGACATTTCCCCTTTTTGGTGGGTTTCAACCAAAACATTCTTCTTTTGCAACAGAGAGGTAAAATGTCTGACAACACCCATGATTTAGTAATTGCTTGCCTGATTGTCTGTTCCAAAGGCAGAGGATAGGAGATCATGAACTATGTTCTTATTGAGGTGATCATAATCCGCGCAGGGGAGAAGGGAACCGTCAGCCTTCTTGGCAAAAAAAGATGGGGGAGGCAACTGGGGAAGCTTCTTTGAAGAGCCAACCTGTAACAGACGAGTTTGTCTCGTTTGTTAAATTCTGACTTGGATTCAGATTCTCCAAATTTGGGTCAGATCTCTTTAAAACCATTTTTGGTTTGGTTGTTTCAGGAGCTGACTTGGCCTTGCTCAAGTTGTAGTTTAGGCTTGTGAGAGCCTGATCAATAACTTGGGTGAGGGCCCTAAAGCGCTGCCTTTATAAGGCGCACCTGTCCATTCCAAAGTTCACTTCAGAATTCTATAAGGACCCTAGCATTCCCTTCCTGGGGAGCATTTTTGGTTGCACCCCAGACAGGCTCTGGTTTGTGGGCACCTTTGGTTTTTATGTTCCTGAATAAAAATAAAGGATGTTTTGGGGTTCGCATACCTCACATACCTGTGGTCTTTTTTGAGTGTTCCATATCAAGGAAGCTTTCACGTGGTTGAGTTGGATCAATCTCACAGAGGACATACATAGCCAACCAATAGTAGGTGAATGTTTGGTGCTGTCTGTGCCCCAAACCTCTCCTTACCTGGTTAGGCCGCTTTAGTTGCTTGTCGGTGCACCAAAGCAATATGTAAAAATACTAGGTGGTTGGAATTGGGGTTTTTCCGGTCCATGACACAACCCTTCTGAAGCATATCATTCAACCATGCATTGAGGGCAACCTCCTCTTCTGCTGTATGCGGGTACAGTGGGCAGTTTATGTTAACCATCTGTACCATTGTGTAAAACCCCAAGTCAAATTTCATATTAGGGGGAAGGCGATCAGACTTGGTAGAGTCAAAATACCTGATATTCCACCAACTCAACAGGAAAATTGGGCGGAAGACCAATGGGGGAAACAAAGGTTATAATCAAAATTATGACCACAAGCCTTAGTGATAATATCCAACAATTTCTCTCATCCTCCGTCTGGTCATTAAAGAATGACAACACATTAGACTCAAGGTGAATTCTAGCATGCTGCTTATGTCATCAACCCACCCCCAAAATTACTGGAAACACCAAATTTGGCATTGCGCTGAATTGATTGCAAATGCTAAACTAATGTACCGAGAAGGTACTAGAAGTTGTACATTGTATGATGGCTGGGAAGCTGATGAAGCAACTATCAATGTAAGACCCAAATCCAAGTTAAGATTCAGCTGGTGAGCCAACTGTATGCTCATAAAATTACCCACAGCACCAGTGTCAACCAAGGCCTCAAAGTATATCAGATGTGATCCAATACAAATTTTCATTGGTAATGCAAAGTAGATGTAGTTCTCTTTATTGGAACTATAGTTGAGTCCGTAGATAAGGAAGTGATTGCAATGGGATTAGGGGAAACCACAAGGTTCGTGATAGGGGCAGATATTTAATAAGTTGGAATGCCAGAATATACTGACACGGGCTTGGGGCCGTGGCAACTATTTGAATCAATATGGATAATTGTTTGAGCCGTGATTTGACACCAAGGACACCTCAGCGGCTCCTAGCATGAAAATCCTATTTTGGAGGGTGGGCATAGCGACTACGGGATATACTGGGCTATTGTGGCCTCAGAGAACTTCTTCACAACCTTATTCATTTGCAGGAAAATACCACTGATATGCTTACCTCAATGATAAAGGTGGAAATGGTTTAGAATGGTGGTCTGTTGATTATGTAATGAAGACAACAAGTTAATTTTAGACTTACCTATCAGTTTAAGTGCTGAAGCACCCAAATGACAAGCCCAAATATCAGAGGCACAGCTGCTTAAGCGACCATTATGAGAAAAGGAATAAATTTTGCCAACGGGTGCCCAAAGGCATAGATGTGTATAGGAACCTAGCAACAAACCAGGCAAACATGGCCCAGAGCCCATAGGTTGTTGATATAGGTTGGGCAGAAAGATTGGTTTTAAATTTATAATAAGGTTGTTTTTGAATATTGGGATATATTGAAAAAGTAAAGAGGAGAAAATCAGCTGACAATTTCCTCAGTGTAATATAACTGATTAAATAGTGTTCAAGTTGGGGAAACTTATAAAAGCATGGAATTGGGGCTCTCAAATTTCGACCTAATCCAGCGAATTTGCAGAGGGAAGGGGAAGTAAGATCAAACCTAATGGGAATTGACTTTGAAAGAGTTAGCGTTGAGCTGAGTCACTGCTAATTTGGCCTCAGTGCCTGGAATTTAACTTTTTCATTTTTGATAGTTAACATGATGACATTTTGTCTGACGGGCAACAGGAACCTCCCAGGGCCACCCCAAATAGGGGAGGTCCCAAGAAGTTGTGAACAGGTTCAGGATACCCAACCCACATATAACCAGTCACTTTGGCATCCATTTAGCTAAGCGGGATTCCTTGAGCAATGATCCTAATATTAGAGGGAAGGGTTTGGAGCTAGAAATGACTTTCAAAAATGGCCTGAGTCTTAATCAAATTTCACTGCAGATTTGACATCAATCATTCTTTACTTAATACGTATAAGCCCGCCAGGAGTTGTTTTATAAGATTTGGAGGAAGATTTCAAATTGACCCCATAATCTATTAGTGGATCAATGCCACTGGCGAGTGAGACTGAGGATTTGACCCCTAATACTCCATTACCTGAATGTTAACGCCCATTGGGCCTCGTGGCCATGGGAGTAGGTATTCCAGATATTTCAGCACTAATCTGTTTAAATCGTCATACTGATTTGGAAGAAGAAATTGTGGGAACTTGTGGAATAATTTCAGAGTGATGGCTGTCACCCAACGCTCATCTACCACATGGGTGAAATCGCTCTGTGTGACAAGTGGACAGCTGCCCTCTTAGGACCTTTCTTGGTGGGTAATGGGAATATTGCCTGATCTAGGGAGATGGGCTGCTCCCCCAGAGTTACAACAGGGGTATCACCTGTGTATGCTAACATAGGTTACCCCATGCCTTCACCCAGGGGCTAAAGATTTATAGTAATATCCAAGCTGCAGACAACTTTGGTAAGAACATCCAGAAGGTGGTCCTTCAGGTCCAACAAAAGTTGACCTAATCCACCAATGATGCCAAATGGTTTGCTGAAAAAGTGCTATGCCGCCCCAGACTTTTTAGAATTTAATTTGGTCATGGTAGACACCAAGAATTTCATCTCAAAGTTCTATGTCATAAGCTAGAGTGTAAGCGAGCAGGTTTTTTCCTATCTTATAGGTGCTAACCAACAGAACCTTCCACGTGTAACTGCCTTCCAACTAAGAGAATCCACGAATCTTTTCACGCCTCACCCGTACCCCTATTTAAAGGACAGAATCTTGTAGAGTTAGAGCCCATCATGACTCGAGGGTGCACCAGAGTTGGAAGTGAGATGAATCTTATACTTTCTGAGTAAAACTCAGTTTACAGAACTTGTGTCACAGAAAGGTTATCCCTCTTATGAAGATAGTATGGTTCCAACAAAGTATTGCAAAAATTGTCAAGTTTTGATTGCTGAGTTTCACAAGGCTAACCCCAAGGCACCATCGCCTGCTTTTTTTCAGCAAGAGGTATTTGCAGCCATTAAGCTTCCTATACCACACAAGAACTATGCCTTGACCAAGGCCCCAGAAGGATGAGTTGATCCTGTCCTTATAAAAAAGGGAAATTTAAAAGCCTTTAGACCCAGCTATCAGGCTGGGCAGGGGTGTACATCTTTCTAGGTATAAAAAATTTGCAAACCTCAAGTCATTGCCAACTCGAATCTCAGACCTAGACCACACCCTGTATTATAATAATGGCTACCACCCACCCTGTTATCTCCATACCTTTTTTCATCCACAAATCATCACAAACCCATTAAAGTGTCAAAATTCTGCAGATTTTTATTTAAAAATTAAATAATTTTGAGTTGGTTTTAAAAATTATAAAATGCTCGCCACCCTGGTTCTCATTGTCTGTCTTCAACATAGGCTTAACCGGAAGTCAACCTGAGTGGGGACAACTAACCTAGGAGCCAAAATCAAACAAAATAATTAAAAAAAAAAGCTAAAAATGGTCATCAAACCCAAAACTCCATTCCAGACTTGATAAGGCAAATTTGGACTTTCAGTTTTTGGTTTAAGGTCCCCAGAATGGCTTGGAACCAGCGGATGATAATGGTGAGGCGAAATCTGGGATTGAAACCATTAAAAAATGATTTCTTATTTCAAATTAATTCCCCACTATCACGGTTCAGCTTAGTAGCCTGTCTAGATGTAATCAGATAGATCCTTCCGATAGTATTAGAATTAGGGGTTCCAGTTAGTTGGGCGTGATTGCTGTCTAATCGCCTAGTTCAACACTATTAGATGTTATATAATTTAATTTTAAAAACCTTTCTCTCTTGTTGCAAACACTTTTGCAACATATTTAATTCAAGACTAGGTAAGTCTGATAATCTCATCAAGGAGATTAGTGTGCACCCAATGTCAGGTAGCAGTTGGGAGAGCAAAGTAAAGGGAATATGAGTGGCCCTGCGCCATTCAAATTTTGTAAATGCCTGGTGACACTGGCAGATTTGATAAAAATAATAAAAACTGGAAGTTAGTATTTCCCCAAAGATTTTGGCCTGGCAGACGAAACGTAACCAGTTCATCAATACTCTGCATTCCCAGCCCCTGTAGTCAGTGGAGCATGGGATTTGAGTATTCCTGGATATACAACAAATGGCGCTTTGGAAAAATTTTGTGGAGATGTACACACCCATTTTCTGAACGCAGTGTACGTCACACTGCACTCCATGCCCCAAGGTTGATTGGATCTTGGGTTCAAAAACAAACAAGTGGCAGACGAAACTGCAAAGGTGCATGTGGTAGTGGACCTCCCAGATGGTCAACGGGTTGTTGACACAAAGCGCACTAATTGAGCTAAATCAAATCAAATTTTAGTTACATTTGACTTCCTACCTACAACAATTAAGTACACCGTGCTGGAGCAACACCTAATGACTGGGCTCACAGAATATGGGGAAATCCAATCCTTTGAGATGCATTGCTTTACGCTCATGCCAGACCTGTGCACAAGAAAAGCAATCGCTGTACTCACCCTATCTGCAGGGGTTGCAGAAGATTTGAAAAAATACCCCAAACCACTTTTGTGTTAATTGATGGGCAAGAACTCTGACCATTCCATGTGTTGGGATTTTTTCCCATATTCCCAGCCTGCTAGATTACCTGGTATCGCTAGGGGAAAATTCCATAAGGTGAAGTCAATTGATTATTGGTTGACCCAATTTTTGGAGGAACTATGTTTGGGGGATTTTAGGATATTTGTTTGGTCGTATCCATTGAGGATCAATCCGGATGCATACCTAATAACTCAATGGGTAGAGCGGCTGACAAAATAAGGGCATATGATAGTAATTAAACTATCAGGTGTACTGATTGGGATTGGTTGGGTTTCATCACTGACTTATTGGGAATGTTTAATTAGTTGTGAGGCGAGTGATGCCACCTGCAACTAGCAAATTGATTGGTTAGTGAAGTGACCTGCCATAATGGGTAAAAAATCCCATTATCTAAGCAGGTCGCTAGCTAATTATGGATGATTCTCTTGGATCAAGAGGAAAATGTTAAGGATACGTTTCTGACTCTTTCCATTTGAGGTCTCGAGGATGTCTAACATCAGAATCCTAGTCAGGATGGTGAAGACCAAAGTTGCTTAGACGAGGAAGGGTGATTTAATGGCAACAGCTGCCGTTTCATCAAAGAGGTGTCAACTGAGGGTTAGACAGCCGAATCCCCTATAAATCCCTAGAATTCACTATAATAAAGAAACACACACTGACACAAATTTACAGTTGGATAAGAACTAATAAAGAACACTATTAGTTTGACTGTAAATATAGTAATAATTAGACTATCAGCATCTAGCGTGAAGATTCCATCTCAAGGATATTATTGCAGAAGGCAATAATTGGTAGACTCTGAGAAGAGTAGAGATCTGAGCGGGGATCTAGTTATGAAGGGAACCACGGCTAAAGGATTGCTGCCAACTGTGTTTTGGGATGAAGGGGCTATCATCAGAGGATCTTAATGAAGATTGAGTGGACAGGATTTAGGGAACAAATCTCTAAGAGTGTGATATTCAGTATTATCAGAAATACCGGCTGAAGCGTTGGGCCTGAAGATAATTCTAACTCAACTATGGATAATAGTCATCATACTATTATCAGATTATATGTATTCTTACAACGCGAGGTGCACGAGGAAACCAAACCAGTGCAGTAGAAAGATTACTAGGGTTGACCTCCGATAATCAATTCCTAAGAGTAAACTTTTTACAAGTTGGTGCTCACTACAGGGTTAGTTGAGTAGAAGAATTTATCCAGAATGTCGTACAAAGAAGAGATGCTTAGGTTGTGGACTGAGAATGTCACAGTGAACCAGAACGCCTTAAACTCTGCGGACCACTGGGAGTTTGTGGCTTTGGAGGAACGAGTAACCAAGGAAGAGGAAGGAGTTGACAACGTAGCCAACTTTGGGAACAAGTTACTTGGCAAAGTAAACTTGTTAAAGAAGAAAGAAGGAGACCTTGTCTGAGAGGTCCTATTTCTGAAAATGGAACATGAAGTGGAGCACGTTCATTTGAGAAAATTTGGTGTGGACATTGAGAAGTTATTAAAAGAAATAGAAAAATTTGAAAGCACACAGAAGTGCAAGCTAGTCTGATGTGGCCAATGATGTTGAAGAAGGAAGTCTTTGAACGATACTTGGGAAAATGAATACCCTAAGAAATATGCTGCCCGCATTCAATGCTACATCAAAGATGATGCCCAATGACACTCTGTAAGTAAACCGAGTAGCTGAACCAAGAGATTTGGCCCAAACTGACTCAGAGGAATTCAGGGCAACCCCTAAATTGCCTACATTTCATCAGGATAACGACCCAGCATTTTTCTGACTATTTGACATGACCATGAATGGATACGGGGATTGTCAGAAGGCATTGATGGTCATGAGCTGCTTTAACACAGATTGTCAGAATCTGGTGTTACACCACCTGGAGGGGGACAGCTGGTCTTATGCTGTGGCTAAAGTGGAAATAATGAAGGGTTTTGACAGTATAACCCACATGTCGAAATGCAAGAAAGACTTTATGAGATTTCAATTCCATAAAGATGAGTCTCTTGCAAGCTTCGCAGATCAATTCTATCAGGAAACGCAGATCCAGGCGGGAGCGAAGGTGTTAGATGACTTTGATGCAAGAATCGCCTTGCAAGTGGCCCTTTGGCCCTATTGCGATTTGCATCAAATGTTTACTGTATTCGTGACCAAGATAACTAGTTCACAAATGGTAGACAATTTGAAGATTTTTGAGCAACATTTGATGCTCCAAATAGAAGCTTCGAGTCAAATCTGGTCCAAAGTTCAAATCCCATGAAGGGACGTGAAGGAGCAAAGGAGAATTTTAACTGAACTGAAAGGGATAAGCCTGAGGATTACAATCGGCTAAACAAGAAGGAAAAGGTCTGCTTCCAGAGTGGTGGGAAAGGGCATTTCGCCACACACTGCAAAAAGCTGAAGGATCAAGTTAATATGGTCCAGGATAAGGTGATAGCAGCCACCAAAGATTCAGGAAAAGGTCCCGCTGTCTAGACAAGTAACAGTATAGAATGGCAGAGAAACCTGTTCCTCCCAATATTATGAATAAAGAAATAGATATTAGTGATCTATTTGTGGATGATGAGCAGGATCAAATATATAAAGTGGTCAACATGGGCATAAACGCCGTGACCAGAGCTGAGGTGAAGAAGATTGACCCTGAGATAGTTCAGGAGGTTGCCTGGCCGTATGCC
Organism: Massospora cicadina; assembly: GCA_022478985.1. Taxonomy (NCBI): domain Eukaryota; kingdom Fungi; phylum Entomophthoromycota; class Entomophthoromycetes; order Entomophthorales; family Entomophthoraceae; genus Massospora; species Massospora cicadina. The sequence continues at coordinate 10,717 of JAKSZP010006052.1, read as the reverse complement.
CGACAACTGGTGGAGAAAATTTAGACTGCCAAAGACTCCTGATGAGTTAACTGATATTCGCTTAGATGAGGCCAACCTGTCAATTTTCCTTGGCACAATTAAGGAATCGTTTCCTGAATTATTGACGCAGATAATTAATACCCTAGATTCAGCTAATAACGCCGCAATTCACTCAGTAAATACCCTATTACAATACTCTGAGTGTACATATATAGATATTCAGGTGAATTGAGTAAGGGTATAGGCGATAGTTGACAGTGGAGCGCCTATCAACATTGTGTTGACCAAGATGGTGAAGAAGATGAAGATCTCTCTGGACTTGTACACAAGAAGGAATATGGTACAGCTGGGCCAAACACCACCATTTCCTGTGGAGCGTATAGTGCGCTGCCACTATGATTTAGGTCATTTGTGGTATCCGCGCCATGATAGTTTTGGCGAATCAAAACTATGATATCCTGATTGGAACAGAGTTTCTATGGAGATATATATTTATGTAACTTCAAGGATAATATGTTGACCATCCTGGGTCAGACGTTACCATTATTATATCAAAAGAATGGTGAAGTCTCATTGAACCGGAGAAATAACTTCATCAACTTAATATACAATGACAGCATTGTACCGATACAGTACCAATTAGTTGGTAGGAAGTGACAGGAGATGCCGGCCAAAATCCTAGAGAACTGGGGGATTCCTTTGCAGATCAAGAAGGAAGAAACCATACTGGCCGGATTACAGATGATAGTTGACACAGGGTTGACTCTAGAGATTCTAGAGTTGTTGTATGGAGAAGTTGGAAGGCCATAGAAGAGGGTCCTCCGAGCATCCTGACTCATTTGCTGGAAGAGGTGGAGGTCCAAATTTGACATACTGTTAAGAATCTTTTGGTAGCGGGATTCTGAGTTCAACATATGAGCAGGACTAGAGGGGGAAGTCAGACTGATATAGGAGTTGACATTATGCACCCTACACTCCATTAGGCTCTAATTTCAGAAAATAAATTTCATAAAAATTAATGAAATAAGCTTTCTGGGGAATAATGTCTTAAAGCCAAGAGATCATGAGTGAAATAACGAAGGTGAACATAAATAAGTATTCTTAATCAAGCCACGAGATGAATATCAATGGCAAGAGTCTCATATCTAAGATGAGGGAGAGAATCAGGAATTCGAGGACGCTGGACCAAGAAACCTGAATATGACAGCGGGTCATATACCCTGATGGGGGAAAATTGGATCCTGGGAAAAAGATTATTACAAGTAAATTGATCAGCCTGGCATGACAAGAGGTCATGGGACCGCACTCTGAGTAGGCAGTAGTGAGGAGGAAGAGGAGGAATGCCATATAAAGTTTGTCCCAAGCAGCATTGAGTATTGATGAAGTACTCCACTTGAACCAATGAAGTATTTAACCAGGTGTCCAAAGCGGGGTTTCCATGCCCAGTCCTTTTCTCACTGGAAATCTAGGCAAGAGGGTGGATGTGTTAGGATTTTTTCCCATATTCCCAGACTGCTAGATTACCTGGTATCGCTAGGGAAAAAAATTCCCTAAGGCGAAGTGAATTGGAAATCAGTTGACCCAAATTTTGGAGGAAATATGTTTGGGGGATTTTAGGATATTTGTCTGGTCATATCCATTGGGGATCGTTCCAGATGAATACCTAATATCTCAATGGGTATAGCAGCTGACTAAAGAAGGCATCTGATAGTAATTAAACTATCAGGTGTACCAATTGGGATCAGTCAGGTTTCATCACCAATAGATTGGGAATGTTTAATGAGTTGCGAGGCGAGTGATGCCACCTGCAACTAGCAAATTGATTGGTTAGTGAAGTGACCTGCCATAATGGGTAAAAAGTCCCATTATCTAATCAGGTCGCTAGCCAATTATGGATGATTCGCTTGGATTAAGAGGAAAATATTAAGGATACGTTTCTGACTCTTTCCATTTGAGGTCTCGAGGATGTCTAACATCATAATCCTAGTCAGGATGGGGAAGACCATTGCTGCCAAGATGAGGAAGGGTGATTTAATGCAATGGCTGCCATTTCATTGAAGAGGTGTCAACCGAAGGTTATACAGCTGAATCCCCTATAAAACCCCAAAAAATTCACTATATAAAAGACACACACACTGACACAAATTTACAGTTGGATAAGAACTAATGAAGAACACTATTAGTTTGACTGTAAATTCAGTAATAGTTAGACTATCAGCTTCTAGCGTGAAGATTCCGTCTCAAGGATATTATTGCAGAAGGCAATAATTGGTAGACTCTCAGAGAAGTGTAGAGATCTGAGTGGGGATATAGAGATGAAGGGAACCACGGCTAAGGGATTGCTGCTGACTGTGTGCTGGGCCAAAGGAGACTGTCATCAGAGAATCTTAATAAAGATTGAGTGGACAGGATTTAGGGAACAAATCCCTAAGAGTGCAATATTCAGTATTATTGGAAATACTGGCTGAAGCGTTGGGCCTGAAGATAATTCTAACTCAACTATGGATAATAGTCATCATACTATTATCAGATTATATGTATTTTTACAACGCGAAGTGCACGAGGAAACCAAACAAGTGCAGTTGAAAGATTACTAGGTTGACCTCCTTAATCAACTCATAAGAGTAAAATTTTTACACCATGTCACCATGGATATTGGGCCTCCTATCTGCACTTTTTGTTGTGCTTTTGGCCACAAGGCCCTGTGGGATTTTATATGACCACATTATCCAGCTTGCTAATTATTTAAGCTTCAATCAATTTAAAATAAATGGTTTATTTATTCAATTTAGCTTATTGATTAAGCTTTGAGACATTGATCAATTATTCTATCTCATCGTCAATAATCACTGATTAAATGGTTAATTGTATTTCTCATAGGATCCTATCTGATGATAATTATGGTTACAATTTTTCCAGTCAGGGATTGTTACCAACAATTTGAAGATGAGTAAATTGACTTGAAATATGTAATTACTCATGGGAAATTGTCAGGTTTGGTAGACGACATTAGGCTTATACAAAGAGAAATTTAATTATGCTATTCATTGTGAATATCAGCTGAAATCTTTCCTGATATTAAACCAATATCCCTTTTCTGTTGTCTAGGAGTGCCAAGAACATTGAAGATATCCCTATTCATCGGCTAGGTGTGATTAGACCTTGTGGATATCCCTTTTCATTGGCTAGGCGTGCCAAGAAACTTTTGGTTACCACGAATACAAACACATGCCCTTCATCTATTTACCTATAAATATTCCCTCACTTTTAAATAAAGATCTTAGTACTGTGAATACTTTATTGTTTTCAATTGTTGATTGTTTAATTCAGAGTGATGTTGTGAATAAGTCTTCCTGTCTAAGTGTCAACGCCAGAGTGAGGCCAAAGTCACTTAAATCCTTATATATTGCCAAAGTGAGGCTGAAGTCACTTAATACTTTATATTGCCAAAGTAGGGCCAAAGCTACCCAATTATCCAAACCTGACTAGGCTAATTGTCTTCATACAATTAGCAAATTTATGTTTATTCCCAGAGTCTATAATCAAGCGAACCTGTGCATCAGTAGAAACCCCGCAGTTTTTACATGTGGTGCTCACTACAGGGGCTGAGTCAAGTTTATAAGAACATAATAGCGCCAAATTTTTTAACTAATATGGAACATAGAAGAAATGAAGAAACAGGGTCATCAGCTGACCACCAGGAAATTATCCAATTAGAGGCTGGAAAGCTGGTGGATCCTCAATACATCCATCTATCAACAATTGGAGTAATTGAATGCCGTAACAATTTATGAACCACCTTTGGAGTTAATCTAAGATAATATACTAAGCATCAGTGATATCCTAATGAGAGAATTCCAAATTTTGCTGACCAATACATTAGACCAAAGCTGTGGATTATTTCACCACACTACCAATCAGGAAGAGTGAAGATGACACTTCAAAAACTTTCCTAATATGAACATTTTAACATTAATAGGATATTTGTGAAGCGTTAGTAATATTGGCGATTATATTATCAAATATGTACAGCTGATTACCAAAACATGAGAGCCATCCAAGTATGGCAGCAGGCAGTAATTGCCAATCTTGTTGAGTATACTCAAAATAACAGCGTACAACAGCAGGCGCTGATGTGACAATTAGATGTCAGCTTTTAGCAGATTCCCGCTGGTTTGGATTCCACATCACAGTGTTTCCAACAATCAAACACCCAAATCAAGAATCTGGTGACCGAGCTGAATACAAAACTTTGGGGAATAGTTAAGGAGATCATCAACCAAATCAGGTTTATTTACCAATGGAAACATGATATGGACAAGCGTTGCCAATTAGCTGAATTGTATATTGCTGATTTGATTTTGAGCTTAGGAGGCAGCTGTGCCAATGGCTGCATCCAATACTGAAACTCACACAGTCTTGCTCAGCTTAGTTAAAGGAAGATAGGAAATTAAGAGTACCATCGACAATATGGAAAGAAAATTTGAACAACTCAACAAAGAGATGAGAGCTGAAATTGATAAGCTTTGCATGGAAATAGAAATTTTCAACAAGAACGCTTTAGAATTGGCAGCTCAATCTGAGTTAGATTCATTGAAACTCAAAGTCATTAAATTAAATGATAAAATGTCCAAGTATGAAAAAGAGAACCGAGAATTGTATGAGTTTTTTTTCATGTCCAAACCTGAGAGGGCATGTTGCAGAAAGAAGTCAAAACTCTGAAAGCGACTTTACAAGAAGAAATTGATAAGAATCATCAACATAAGGAAAATGACTGAAAACGCTTGGCTTGGGAAGATAAAATCCTGAGACAATTGAATAACCTCAAAGACACTAAGTGTACTTTTTCACAGGATGAGTACCATGAGGCAAATTTATTTGAGGAGGAATTAGCATCCATTGAAGCAGAGAGTATCGCTGACAGCACCATTCAATCTGTTCAGGAAATGCCCCAAATCATTGTGGCACTTCCTAAAGTAACCTAAAGCAACTCCAGTGTCTAGTCAAATCCTGATTAGAAGTCCTGGACCAATTATTGTTGAAAATTTGAAGAGTACTCTGAAGTTGCCATTTTCCATTGGGATAATGCGCCTGCCTTCTTCCAGTTATTTGAAATAACAATGTACGGTTATAGTGACTTACAAAATGCTGTCACTGTCATGAATTGTCTCGATACTTTGTGCCAAAACCTAGTTTTGCCTTACCTTTGTGGGGAGAACTGGAGTTACAAGGAGGCGAAGGAGGCGATTCTGACCGAATTTGGTAGTCCAGATAAGATGGCAGCTCGGAAACAAGAATTCATGGGCATTCAATTTTAAAAAGACGAAACCATGGGTGCATTTGCTGATTGTTTCTATGAGGAAACTCAGATCCTCAATGGGGCCAACATGATGACCAATTTTGATGGGAGAATTGGATGCAAAACGTGTTGCACCCTCATTGAGAATTGCACTGAATGATGTCCTCCCCTTTGACCAGTAAATACGCCATTGCTCAGATGGTAGAACACCCAAGAGTTTTATCAGCAACGTTCAACGCACCAAATCATACATACAAGCTGAATAACCAGTCAAACAATAAGGGACCAGGACGATTCCCTGACAAATCAAGAGATTTCAACAATCGTGGGAATCAAGATAAACTGAATGAAGGAGCTAGACCATGCAAGCCTTGTTTAACTTGCAATAAGTGTGGACAGCCTGGGAACTTCAACAATAACTGTGGACAACGCAAACCAAAGGATCAGGATAACTTAGTCCAGCATAAGGATAAACAGGAAACTTTTGATGGGCAGGGAAAAGACCATGCAGTCTAGACGTGGAACAGTCTAGAACTGCAGGTAACCAAGTTCCCCTGGATAAATCAGATAGTTTGGACAAGTCGTATCTATTTGTGGATGAGCCTGAATTAGATCCCCTTTATCAGATCGTGTACCAAGATGTAAACGTAATAACAAGTCAAAATTGAAGGAGATTGCCCCTGAAACTATACAGGAGTTAGCTCGCCCATATGCCTGACAGATAATGGAGAAGGTCCAAAATGCCAAAGATGAGACAGACTTATTGAATATCAAGTTAGATGGAGTTAATGTATCGATTCCATTTGGTACAATTTGAGAAATGTTCCCTGAAATATCAGCACAGTTAATTCATACCTTGGATTTGGCCAACAAATCTACTATACATGCAGTAAACAATAGCTTATTTTATTTTTCTGAGTGCATGTATTAAGATATCTTGGTGAACTGAATCCCCGTCAGAGCAATAATTTACAGTGAGCACCAATTAATATATTATTGACTAAATTAGTAAAAAAATTAAAGGCCAAACCAGATTTGGAGCACTGGAAGCAGTATGGGATGCCAAGCCCTGACTCTACAACTTTCTGTGGGGCTTATAGCGCTCTACTGCTATGGTTTGGATCCTTGGTCATATTGGCACTAGCGATTATTATAGTAAACAAGAATTACGACATACTCATTGGCACTGACTTCACTAGAAGTATGGGGTCAAATGTGACTTTGAAGAAGACACTTTGACAATTCTGGGGCAAACGTTGCCGCTGGTATATCAACGCGAGGGGAAAGCTCCCCTTAGTAGATGGAACAATTTCATCAACTTAGTCTATAAGGATGGAATACTACCTATCAGTTACAAATTAGTCAGAAGAAAAGCCCAGAAATTACCTAAATATGTCAACGAGAATTGTGGAATCCTGATATGTTTTAAAAAAGATGTCATAATTCAGCTGGGAACGCAGCAGATCATAGAGACTGGACTGACTTTTGAGATCCCGGAGCAATTATATTTGGAAATCAAAGCTCATTGGCAACAATTGAGGATCAAACCTTGGGTAGCCCCAGAAATTTTATTCCCTGGTCATGAGGAGATTTATCTTTTAGCCAATCTGGAAAAATCTCCATTAAAGGTCAAATGACACCATGTGGTCACATTTGCTCAACTAAAACTGGTACTGGAGATTTGTTTCTTCCACAAATTCAGTAAACTGGATGAGTTGGGACTTCCCAAAAGAAAACGATGGGAATATCCACATGCTAATCAAATGGGATTGGTTAACTGGATTAATGGAGGAACAGAAAGATGAAGTTATGGCTTTATTTGAGAAATACCAAGTTATTTTTTCACAGGGTGACCATGATTTCAGGTGTGTAAAGGATGTTTTACACCAAGTCAATAGTGGGGATGATGGTATGATTTGATTGAGGCCTATTTGACTGTCCAGGGCAGCAGAAGCAGTTGTTGCCAAAGAAATTGAAAAGTTCTTAGAGCATGGAATGCTCAAGCCATCATCCAGCCCATGGGTGAGTCCTATATTAATAGTTAAGAAGAAAGACGGTTCAAATCAAGTTGTAATAGATTACCATTGGTTAAATAAGATCACAAAAAAGGACTCGTACCCCATGCCTAGGATCAATGATGCACTGGATTGGTTAGGACGAGCCAAGTTTTTCTCTGCCATGGACTTAATCTCCAGATATTGGCAGATAGACATGCCCCCAGAAGACCAAGAGAAGTGTGCTATTATCACGGCACAGGGGTTGTACCAGCCAACGAGGATGCCTCAAGGCTTATGCAATGCCCCATGACATTTCAATGGGCTATGGACACGATTTTGTCAGATTTGAAGCTGTCCTGTGTTCTAGTCTATCTGGATGACATTAATGTAATTATTTTATTTAACCGAGGTAAGCTGACCAGGGGATGGACATTACCAAACTAAAGCTAAAATCATAATAAAATAAAACTAAAGATTCAAATAAAACTCCCAAAAATGGACAGATCAATTAAATCATATCTAACAAAATCTCTAACCAGGTGGGCAGCGAATACTGCTATCCCTCCATGGTGGATGGGGAGGGGGGATCAGGGGGCTCGTCTTTGGCTGCATCCATCTCATTCCAGAGTAGGGTGCGTGTTAAGGCAGATAGTAGAGGTGTGGGGGCATCAGCAGTATGGGGTTTAATATCTCTGATGACTGGAACTTCTGAATAGTTGTTAGCCATCATTGTGAAAACGATGTATTTGGCCAAAGCGTCTTCAGCTTTAAGGTGGGCGTCTAAGATTTTAACAAGCGTGGCAATGTTAGTTTGGGTTATTTTTGCTTTTAGATTCCGTGCTACTTTTACCACATTCTGAATGGCTTCAGCAACGTTTTTGTGCAAAGTTTTCATGTTGATCTTACTTTGTGGTTAATATTGTTGGGGATGACAGGAGGTGGAATTCCTCCTGCGAGTGCAGCCACAAAATTGGTGCTGCTTTGCGAAGTGGATGGCAATCTGGTGTGGCGGCTGCTTCTACTGCAAGCTGGCGGTCGCTGTAGAATGGTTTGGTGCTAGGTTGTGGGACATATTTCTGAGGTGGGAATTTTGCATCCCATTCTGCATTACAGAGCCACTCGAGTTGCAGCATTGGTTCTTCAATGACATTACCTAATTCGTTGATTTCATCCAATAATTCCCATGGATTTTTGTTGAATTGGTTTGGTAATCAGCAACTGGTTGAGGTTTGTTCAATTTGTTTGCGAATGCATGTGATCAAACTGAGATCCAATCTGTTGTTTGTTTGGATGAATTATCTGTGGCATTGGGGCAAGGTGGGTGCTGATTAGTGGCTGCAGGTGCAGCTGCAGCATCAGGCATTGAAGGAGGGGAAGGTAGGATCATACCCCATGTCAGAGTTGGCGCAGGGTGGGTGGCGGATTGGTGGGCATCGGGCAAACTTTCAGCATTGGCAGAAGTTTCTGAGTATGAGCATTTACATTTTGAGTGGTCTAACTTAGATAGGATGGACAAATCGTCCGTCTGCCCTCAACGTGGGCCCAGAACGGATGGTTGTGGGCAGATGGGATGGTGGCATGAGGGGGAATTGCCAAAGAAATTTTTGCAAATTAGGGCTGATCGTGGCATACACCCAAGGCCCAGCAAGGCGTGTGGCCCCATTTGAGACCACAAATTGCAAGATGGAGTTGGCGCCATAGGCTGCCAAAACTTCCAGCAGCTCCTGGTGGAGCACTTTGGGGGGAGGTGGGTGGGCAAACCAGCAAACTGGACCACCAAGGTGGTGTCTGTTGGGAGCTGGGTCCAAGTTGTTGGGAGGGGAATATTATTAAAAATTAATGGCACAGTTGCCACAGTGGCTGTATCAGCTTCACAGGGGAAGCTGAGATTAAAGTACCCCTTATAGGGGCGGAAGTCTAAAAACAGGCTGATGTCATCACCGCCTGAGCCATACTGATAATGGCTTGGTTGTCGTAGGGGAAGAATTTCCCATATTTGATCCTAAGGCCAAAATGCATGTTGCTCTGGGGGAGCATCAGGGGGCAGTGGGGCACCGCTTGGGTTCAGATGAGATGGGCATCGAGATCCTTGTTGGAAAAAATCGCCCCAAGTTTTGGAATGACTGGGCAAGCTAGTCTGAGCGCATTTTCCTGTCAGATGGAAAATGGAGGGGGGAGTTTCGCTGCTGCCCCATGCTGGGACAATCAGCAGGGGATCTGATGTCATTGGAGCAAGACTTCAGTGTTCAATTAAGTGTTTTCTTTTAATTTACCTAAATTAATTTGCTCAGAAAGTCACGCTGAGCAGAGAGAGAGTATGACATTAATGTATTTAGCCAAATGTTTACTAGTCATTTACAACATCTTGAGGAAGTATTCAAGCAACTGGATTTGTGAATCTCAAAATAAAGCCAAGAAAATGCCATTTCTTTAAGGAGTAATTAGAATACTTAGGATTCTAAATTAACGCTGAGGGACTTAAGCCCCAAGTCCAAAAGATAGAAGCAATTAATCAGATGTCAGTCCCCAAGAGCATACATAATATTCAAGTTTTCCTCAGAATGGTCAGCTATTATCGCTGATTAATTAAGGATTTCGCAAAAATAGCCAAGCCGCTTTTCCATCAATTGAAAGATCCAAAGAAGGGATTCTTATGGAGTGATGAAGCTCAACTCGCATTCAAAGAATTGAGGAAATACATGATGATGAGTCCAATTTTAGTATACTCAAATTTTGAGAAGCCATTCATTATTCAATCGGATGTGTTGCTGATGGCAATAGGAGCCATCCTTATCCAAGTAGATGACAATGGGGATGAACACCCCGTGGCATATGTCAGCTGAACACTGTCAAAGGCTGAGAAGAACTATACAGTTATGGAGCAAAAATTTCTTGCAGTTATCTATGCATGCAAGCAGTTTCAAGTCTATATCCACAGAATACACTTCAAGGTTGTGACTGACCACGCCTCTCTCCAATGGCTTCATAACCTTAAAGAACCAGTTGGGAGATTGGCGTGGTGGGCTTTGAAGTTACAAGCCTATGACTTTGAGATAGAACATTGGGTGGGAGATAAGAATCAGAATGCTGATGGTCTGTTAGGTTGGCAACCATTCTTGCTGTGCAAGATTGTGCTGATGACCTATTCAATCAAATGATCCGTGGGGAATTGTAGGAAGAGCCAATCAAAATTCAAAAAAGTGTTAAAGAAGGCAATGGAATATACCGAGCTCATTAATGGACAGTTATTCAAAATAATGAACAAAAAGTGGATTTTATTTCTGAAACCATTAGAACGCACTGAGATAATTTGGGCCACCCACAAGGTTGTCAGAAATGGTGGGTTAAAGAAGATGCCTGAACATATCCAGCAATACTAATATTGGGAGTCACCAAGGTTTGATGCTACCAATTATATAAC
>JAKSZP010006051.1:0-30686 GCA_022478985.1 Massospora cicadina | reverse complement strand
CTTTGAATCACCCTTCCTTGTCTCAGCAGCAATGGTCTTCCCCATCCTGTCTGGATTTTGTCGCTGTACATCCTTGAGCCCTCAAATGGAAAGATTCAGAAAACGTGTACCTGAAGGTTTTCCTCTCAATCCAAGCGAACCAACCATAATTAGCTAGTGACCTGCTTAGGTAATGGGACTTATTATCTATTATGGCAGGTCACTTCACCAACAGATTGATTTGCTAGTTGCAGGCAGCATCACTCGCCTCACAACTCACTATTCATTCCCAATCAGTTGGTGATGAAACCTGACCAATCCCAATTGGTATACCTGATAGTTATTCATTGTCAGATGCCCCTATTTCGTCAGCCACTCCACCCAATGAGATCTTAGGTATTCATCCAGATCGATCCCCAATGGATATGACCAGGTGAATATCCCGAAATCCCCTGAATGTAGTTCCTCCAAAACCCGGGTTAAACAATTTCTGATTCACTTCGCCTTAGGGAATTTTCCCCTAGCGACACCAGGTAATCTAGCAGGCTGGGAATATGGGCAAAAATCCCAACAAACAGCAAATTAAAAGATCTTGAAAGGAGTACCAATTTATGCTGCATTTTAAATAGAAGGGCCAAGTGAAGTAACAAGATTTAAAGCTGTTTGGAGTCAGACGTCATTCTCTTTTATAAAATACAGCAAGGGGATATAACCACCATGATGACCAAGGCTTACCAGTAAAACTTAATAAAATCCTAAAATAGAAATTTGTTTCATAAATTATATATGCAAAAAACGCTAACTCAATTTCTTTAGAGTTAGGAAATTTATAGGGTGATAGTTTTGTCATGCATAAGATGGTTCTTGTTGGACTGACAAATGGGATATCCTTATACTATAGGTGAGGAGCATGATTAGACGTCTTCCTTTGTGTCATGGTAGTCTTTAGAAACAATAATGTGGCCGCTTTGTCATTTTGGTCTTAATTACATATGGACTCTTCTTCCATTGGATAATTCAAGGACTGATGACTTTGTTAAGTTAAGTTCAGGAAATAAATTGTTGGTAGGCAGGAGAGAAAAAGTTTGATTACACCAATTTAACTTTATAGCAGTTTGAGTCCAATAGTCCCAATTAGTGGTACATCAGAAGTCCTAATTAATTCCAATTTTTCCAGTATTTTATTTGTCAGCTGTATGGAAAAACTCTAGTTTGGATGATCTTAAGACAAATATGCACATTTGAGTTGCATAATGTAATCAAGTCCCTCCCAATTATGAGAGTTTTTGCTGCCAATTGCTAAACAATGGTTGTTATATCCTTTTAAGGCTGAACTGATGTGAGTAACTAGTTAATTAATTAAATAAGGGAAAATTACGTATCTGAACTCAGAATATAATGGCCAGGAGTTTCCCTAGAGGTATTTAATATCAGCTCTTGGACAAGAAGAAAAGAAGAAAAAGAAGAGCGATATACCATCTAATAAAATTACTCTATTCTTTTCACAACTTTTTTAATCTAGTAAAACTATCAAAGTGTTTAGTCCCTATTAGGTGTGACCAAAAGCTGTTAGGAAAAAAATTACAGCTTGTACCTTTGCCTGTGTTTAAAAAGGTTCCCAATTTTGTAAGGACAAAATTACCAGAGAAGATCTTAAGAGTCATATTTTTTTAGGCCTTGTGAGCTTACAAACGGCTAATAATACTGTAAATAACTTGGCGAAAAGTAAGGATATATTGCCAAGTTTCTTCCCAACTATAAAGGTAGGATTTTAATCTTGTAGGAGAGCTTCTTTCAAATATAACAACAAGTTGTGGGGATTGGTGTATTTTTGTAAATCAATGGTGTTCCTGAAGCCGCAGCTGCATCCTCCTTTTAGAGAACTTGATATCAAAATAAACATTATACAAGCGGAAGTTTATAAATCCTGCTAGCACAAAGGCATTAGTTCACAACTTGATAACTGCTTAGTCAGAATATGGGAATAAGCACATGTAGTCAGTATGGAGGAAGTATTTGATTACAGATTGTGGGAGAGAATTTAGGTGGGATAAAGTTAAGTGGGAATCACGAGGTGCAAAGTGAGATCTGGGAGTGACCAAACAACCCAAGGAATTTTGAGGACTCAATAAACCAGTCCAAGCGTACTTTTAAAATGGTGGAAAACGTTAGGAGGCTTTACGCCGCTTCCCCATAATTTAGTAGCAGTGGTGGAAATAAGGACATGGGTGGAGAGCTGTGCTTTGTTTAGACTGTTTTTAATTTTTAACTCTTAGTTAAAGTTTTGCCCCAAAATGTTGTTGAGTTTGGAGAAATGACTATCAGCGTATTGACTAAACACATTAAAAATAATTTATCATTTAACGTTAAACTTTGGCATGTTTTATAGCACTAGTGGTGCCCAACCCAAAAGGGGGAGCTGCCACGCAACTTTATTTGAAAATGGGCCAAACAAAGGGATTATCATAAATTAGAAAAATTTTCTAATTTAGCCCCTAGGTTATCAGCCTAGGAAGCCATATCAGAAGGCGAGGAAGCTTTGGGGAAACTTTTGTCCAGCGCCCTTTTAGCTGGCGGACCATGGAGGACAACATAGGGGTAGGGGCATCAGCGACATGGAAACATTGACATGTTTTGATCCTTAAAATATTAAATACTATATAAAATCTAAACTTACCATTCTAATGCAAAGAAGGAGATACTAAGTCTTTTATTTTTATAAATGCAGATTGATAGTAAATAGGCTAAATTTACTCAAGACTACTTAACTCATTTCCTCCAAAAATAATAATATCTATTTAACTTTAGTTGTTCAATAAGTATTTGAACTTATAAGGTGGTAACTTTAAAGATCCTCATTGGAGTACAAAACTGAGATGTATCTCAAGTACTGAAGGTTGTAATTGACCTGTGGAGTAGCAACTAATGGTTGATGCGCAACATCTGATGCTTTTTAAAGATTAGGTCCTTATAACACGTGAGTTTATATAGTATACTAAACGTTGACCAGATGGAAAAACATAACAAGGCTATTTTAATCAACTCACACCTGTGGAGATGGTGCCAACTTAAGATGCTGTACTGACTTGTGTCCATTTAACACCAATTTTTTAACTTTATAGAACTGTTGATTTAACGGATAGCACTGTGAGGGTCAAGGCGCTGGCTAACTGCCACATTGCCCTGATCTTCACTACAGCGGAGATTGAGACTAATATAACTGAAATTATAGGGTATGTTGGCAATAACCCTCAAAAATGTCATTATGACAAACTTGATGCTGAAAAAAATATATTTAAGAGCAGAGTGGCACCTGTTGGCAATTGGGCCAATCAAAGGATGACAACTCAAGATCTGCTGAGTGTGAAAATTTTAAATTTTAAATTTATTGTGGGGAAGGCCGACCATGGGTTGGACACTTCTGAATATGACTCAGGAAAGACAAACTTAGTACCAGGGGAGGCACCCCAGAGAAGCGATGCTATCTCTTGTTGCCAGCGGGAACGCCACTTATGGGGAGGGGGAGGGAATGTGTGAAGGGGCCGTAGCCACTATTGAGCACGTGTGGAGGAAGGGGTCTGATTTGATGAACCAGACTGGGAACCAGGAGGAGACCAGCTGTTGGCAACGCGGTGGGAGGTATCCAAACATCCATGCTTGAAAGTGGTCCACCAAATGAGACCAGAATCTGTGGACAGCTTCTGGGAGGGTGGGGATGGAGCCAGCGATGGCATCCAAGACAATCGTGTGGATAGTCCACATGGCGATTGCAACCACCAGAGCATGGAGGGAGGGTGGAAGGGGGGAGGCCATTGATAAAGCAAACATATCTCTTGACAGACTGAAGGGATGTGTTTGATCCTGGCCAAGCAGACGTTGAACTTCGCACCATATCACTTTAGAGGTGGAGCACTTCTCCAGGCGGTGGAACAGCGTTCCATACTGGCCACACACGACACAGGATGAGTGTAAAGTGTTATAGCGCTCAGCTGTACGATACACCCGCCTCAGGCAGCGCCACACATGGGAGCAGACTTGAGGCTGCAACAGAGGATGGTGTGCGTATTTCCAGATAGTCTTTTGGGTCTCAGTGGAATAAGGATGTCCATCATGTCCAGGTAGTCCACCCTGGATAGGACATGAGGTCGAATGGGGATCACGCCATCATGGATGGGTAGCCCCTGTACCTCTTGTGTGAACTGAGGAGAGGGGCGGCCTCTTCGGGCTGTATGTCTGCTAATACAAATTCTCCACTCTGCGCTTCGCATGGAGAGTAGGATTCGTTTGTAGTGGGTTTTAGTCCCGTGAGGACCTGTGGCCGATGTGTGTGATGCGAGGTATTTCATCTGGGGAGTGGGGGTTTGATGGATTGTTGAGGCCCAAGGCTCAGGAGAAGTTGGAGTGGTCCGCGCGGGACCAGTGTTGGGATGGGAGTGTAGGAGCGGTGACGGCCGCGATCCAGGTGCCTAGGATCTTGTTAGCATGGGCTTTGAAGTCAAGCAGGCCCATGCCACCTTGATGATGAGGGCCAAACATGACCTCTAGCCATACTGGTGGAGGGCGGCCTGACCAAAGCCATCCTTGCAGCAAAGCATACAGGGATTTGAAGAAGCTTGGGGAGAAGGGGATGGCGTGGGCTCCAAACCAGACTTTGGATAGGAGCATATAGTTGACAAGAACAACTCTGCCAGTGAGGGTAGTAGGGTGGGCTCTGAGAGAGGCAATTCGCTTCGTCACGTTGTCCAGTATACGGCACTCCATCACTGCTGACGCATATCCGCCTGCTTCCATCCACACGCCCAGATGGCACACCAGTCCTATGGTAGGACGTGGCACAAAGGGGAGCACCAGTGGAGCGGTGTGTGTTGAGTTAGTAAGGCGTGGACGTGGGCGAGCAGATGGTCTGGGTTGGGAACTAATTGCTGGGGCCCAGCAGTTCTGAAACTGACCAAGGAGGATGATTTCGGTTTTGGAGGCGTTCAGTGCCGCGTTGCTTACCCGGGAATATTCCTGGATGAGGGCTTCAAGCGTGCGTGCATCTTTATTATTAGACACCCCCACCACGCAATCATCTGCAAATGCCATCATCTTGACTGGGGTTTGGCCTAGCACATGGACCCCAGTGAGTTGGGCATTCACATCTCGCAGTAGTGGGTCAAGGCTGAAGTTGTATAAGAGTGGGCTGAGGGGGTCCCCTTGTCGCAAGCCCCTTTGAGGGCAGACTACTTCCATTAGGAAGCCTGGGCCACACACTGCCATTGTCGCAGATTCCGTGAGCAGCATTACCCAGTTTATGAAGCGGGGTGGGTAGGCGGAATTGATGGAGGCAGGCCCTTAGGTATTCCCAGTTTACTCTATTGTAGGCCTTTTGTTGGTCCAAGAATACCAGTGCCCCAGAGGCTGTGGACTGACATGCATTAGCCACAGAGTTCACGTTATCCCAAATCGACCTTCTGGGGATGAAACCGAATTGTTCTGGGGAGATGGTGGCAGATGCTACAGTCCCTAAACGGTTAGCCATGATTTTTGTTAAAATTTTGGTATCTGTGTTTGTTAGAGAAATGGGGCACCAGTTGGCTAAGTCAAGCTTATCCCCTTTCTTGAAGAGTGTGACAGTAAAGGCCTCATGTCCTCCTGGTAGGAGGCGCGTTTCCAACAGGCTTTGGTTAAGTGAGGCTAGCAGCAATGGGGATATATATTTGAAATATTTTTTGTAGAATTCAAATGGAATGCCATCTGGGCCTGGGCATTTTTGGTTTGGCGCACCGCGAATGGCTGTCCATAATTTGTTTGGAGTAATTAAATTCATTATTTCCAGGTATCAGAAAATGGTGCGGATATGAGCTCGTTCAAGAAATTCCGCCATTTTGGCCAGCTGAATTGGTTCAGCTTGGTATATCTCGGAGTAATATTTTTGCATTTTGATTTCCACTTCAGCCAGTGTGTCTGCAACGGAATTATCTGATCTTTGCACCTGTGTGCAGGCCACGCTCTGGCATGGTTCGAAAATTTTTTTAAAGAAGTATGGGGTGCACTTGTCGCCTTTAGTGATGTGTGTGGCCCTGTATTGGACACAAACCCAATGTTTATGTTGCCTTTCGAGTGCGTTGAGGTGGGCGGCTGCCTCCGCCCACTTCTGGCCCCATGCAGGGCTATATCCTGTGGCTGAAATGTTGGACTCCAAGTGGGCCAATTCCACCAGAGCATGCGAGATAACCGCCGATGTGGCTCGTGAGCATCTGGAGGAGAGATGGCAATAGTGGCAGATGGTGTCCTCTTTGCAGTTGCCCATGTGGAAATGGGGTCTGCACAAAATGGTGCAACAAACGATTTTGCCAAAGTTGCCTCTTCCACCCACATGGAAAATCCTAGCGATGTGAGCTCGGGGGGGGCAGATTTTGCACCAATGTGGGGCCTTTGCAACTGTGATGGGTAAGTGGTAGGTTATTGAGACCAGTTGGTGGTCGGAGAATTCTATTTTCGTTGTTTTGAAGTGGGAGATGTAGGGTTGTAATTTCGCCGGCATTAGAATAAGGTTGATGCAGTCATGGACCTTAATTGGCCATTGTGGACGTGGGGACACGTCATGTTTTTGAGCAAGGGGGCATGTCATGGCAATGCATCCATTAACCCAAGGGTGGCTTTTAGAACGCGTAGTTCTACATGACCCTGTGGGGCGTGGGGTGAGGGAGGCCACCAGTCCATTGGTGAGGTTAGCCAACAGTTCATGTTGCCAACTAGGAAAGAATCAGGGGGTAGCGAGAGGGATTTGACTGACAAGAAAAATTCCCAACGCTTGTGTGCACCATTTGGGGCATAGATGTAGACGATTGCATGCACAACGTTGGCCCACGAGAAGGTGACAATGAGCACTTGACCATTTAGGAATGTTTCTGAGGATATGAATTTGAGAAAATTATTTTTCCAAATTAGCACCCCACAGTGCTTCGACCAAAAGGATAGGGATGGGAGGAGCATTGTTTTCCAAGCTTCCTCAGAACCTCATGGACAGTGGGTTTCCTGGATGGCCAGGATATCCACGGGTAAATTGTGTTGTAAAAAACTCAGTTTCCTAGCCCAGGACGGGGAGGCCTTGAGTCCAGTGATATTCAACATCCCTAGAGTGAAGGTTTCCCCCATTGCACCTTAGGTGTGAGGGGGTGGGCCCCCGGGCCCACCAGCCTCTTCAAGGTCCCCACAAGATTTCACAGCAGCGTGGGTGTTAGCAGCAATGCTATTGGGGTTTTTGTTAATTTTTGCAGAAAGAGTCACATTGGCTTTGGCCTTCGCTTTTTGCTTTCCTGACATTGGACGAATTTTTTGCGGTGCGGATGAGTTTGGTGCACCATCGAGCAGGTCAAAAAAAAATTTTTCAGTTGGGATGGGCCCCAAGTCAGTTTCAACCGGAGCTTGGGTGCAGCAATTGGGTGAGATCAAATCTCGCATCAGATCCTCAGATTGAGTGGCCCACTTGGCATGGGATTCCCAATCTGATTGGTTGATGGATTCTCAAGTCGCTTCCACCATGAAGGTCTCCATGTCCTCCTGGCGTTGTGAGTGTGGGATGGCAGTGGTGGCCTTGGCCGCTTCCTTGGCCATGGCCCTATGGGCCTGCTTGGCCTTTTTCGCTCCTGCGGGGAGATGGGCTTTACCAATAGGTAGCAGCCTTGTGCTCCCCATGGGAAAGCCTCCTTGGTGCTTGCAGTTGGTTCGTAGTGCGCCTCTCCGCTGGCCATGGCCGCTGAGGGGTGCTCTTGGAATGTGCTGCCCTCCTTGATAGAGCATGCATGCGCCTTATGGCCGAACGCGTCACAGTGGGTGCAAATGGGGGGCGCGCTGTCCACGGTCACCTGGAATGGGTGGGTGGTATGCTCTGCGATATCAATAAAAGTGGAGTGCAGGATCTGGGTTAGGTCCTTCATGATCTCCTCAGTTGGGGTCAGAACTGCGATGCCTTTGCCAGTGCACAGGTGTGGCATCAGCGTGAAGCGTTGCATTTCAAAAGATTGTATTTCGCCATATACAGCGAGACCATCTTTCAGGTGTTGCTCCAAAATGTTACGTTTTACCGTAGTAGGCAAAAAGTCAAACGTGAGGAAAATTTGGTTTGATTTTGTCCATCTGGTGCATTTGGTTTTGATGACCCATTGCCCTTTGGGGAGGTCAACCACTATGTGCACCGCTGCAGCCTCATCTGCTGCTATTTTGCTTTTGAAACCTATTTCCAGCCAACTGTGTGACATGGAGTGAGGTACAACGTACACCACGGTTGGGAAAATTTTGTGTACATCTTCACAAAATTTTTCCCATAAGGCCATTTTTTGGATGTCCAGATACACACAGACTCCGAACTCCACTGACAAAAGTGGCTGGGAGTGTGGCGTGTTGATGTACTGGTTGCATCGTGCTTGCCACGCGAGTATCTTCAGGGAAATTGTGACCGCCAGTTTTTTGAGATTTTTGTCTGTTCCGCCAGATTCTCTGGGGCGTTTTTGAACGTTGGAGGCCGCGGGCCTTCCGCCTGCTCCTCTTACCTTGCTTGCCCAACTGCTCCCTGACATGGGCGCAGACTAATCTCCTCTGTGAGATTATCAAACTAGATTTAGTCTTGAATTGAATAGGTTGCAAAAGTGTTTGCAACGAGAAAGAAAAGTTTTGAGTGTGCAAATTTTAATGTTAAAAAGAATCAGATGCTGCCAACATGAAATCCACTGAACACAAGAATGGTTATGTCCAGAGAAACAGTGGCTTAGCGAATAGAAGCCACAACTTAGATTTTTATGTTAGAGAATGTTGAGAACCTCTCAAATTTTAGCTCAGCGAATCATGCTGCCACCAAATTATGCCAGTTGAGAGAATATTGTTAGTATATCAAAATGGAAGCCTAGCTAACCAGAAGCTTCCAAGTATAAAAATAAAAATTCAGTAAAAAGTTTTCATTAAGGATGAAACAAAAACACTGAGCTTTGATTCATCTTCAAAGCACAAAAATAAACGTGGAAAAGTTTCCATAAAGTCTGAGGTACTCAACAGATGGTCTAGAATTGTCCCAAATGAGAATATTGGAGGCTGAAAATCTTGAGACAAGAACGCAAATAGCCCACTACCCACGGATTCCATGGGAACAAGTTCTGGCATATCCACCATTTTTAGAGTAAAAATACAAACTAACAAAGATGCTTAAGGCAACTTCATCTTCTAATATATAAAAAAATCCTCAAAGTCGATATTTTTTTAAAAGCTTATAACCATTTTTTGAGATTTTGTGAAAGTAAACTGGATTTTGAACGGAAAATGAACTATACCTCAGACTTTGGAAAGGCTGTCACCTCTTTGTAAGCCCTCTCAGGCGGACAGATAATCCTCCTGATTGTTAGTACCATCCATAGCATCTTTCTAGGATATATCAACAACCGTTAATCAAGTCAAAAAACTAAGGATCTAGCCACTGCCACACTCTCCTGCTTTTGAACCCTTACCTAGCCCTCCTGACTAACTCTTTCATAAAGATGTGGAAAGATCCTGTTCATCACATTAGACGAAATTCCTTTTACCTCAACTCCCTTTTCTAGGATAAGAAGGAGAAGCTTTACAAGAGAGCCCTACCCGCTTGGTACAAGCACACTACCTCTCCTGTTGGTCATCTTTTCCATCCTGTTCTTGTTGAGGAAAACTTCTCGCCTCTTTTCATCCCAAGGGAACCCTTCTGCTTACATCAAAACTCTGACACTGTGTCTTAGTTTAAACAAGCATTAATCCCAGATGAGTTGATCATGATGCATGAAACATTCTCCTGTTTGGGTCTCTTGGGAACAATATGAGGATATGCTGCATGCTGCCTTACCTGTGCCCAATCAAAAGCCCACGTGGAGTAAACCCATCAATAAGCTGTACCCCAGAAAATCGCATGAATTCTGTGAACCTTGCTCAGCGTGGCTTTTGTTAACAAGCTCCCAAAATTGAAGGGGTTTGATGTGGTCATGGTGGTAATATACTGACTAACAAAGTATGCAGAGTTTTCCTGTGCATCTCCAAGGTCATGGCCTAGAACATAGCAGGGATATTTTTAGGGAGGTCTTCACCCAAACACAAACACCTGGAAGAGGATATCTTGGACAGGGGTCCAAAATTTATCTTTAAGTTCTAGGACCTCCTCTTAGAAAGTCTGAAGATCAAACCGTGCTGTTCCTCTGCGTATCATCCCTAATCAAACGGCCAGATGGAGAGGGTCAATCAGACCCTCAAACAGTATCTATAATGCTACTCCACCACATGACAAGAACAATGGATCAACTGGTTGAGAATTGCACAATTTGCATACAACAACCTGGCTCACTCATTGATGGGCATGTCCCCATTTTATGTGAACCATGGTACCACTCACAAATGATGGAGTGCCACGCTGGGGGAATGAACCCCATGGCGGATGACTTAGTAAATATGATGAAGAAAAATTTAAAGATGCTGAAGTCCAACCTAGAGATGCCATGGAGGCCCAGAAGAAGAAGGCGGACGTTCATCACTTTGAATCTCTGCCCCTCAAAGATGAGGATTGCGTAATGATCAATGCCAAACACTACTCATCCCTGGCAGTGTCAGAAGTTTGGACACATTAATCTAGGACCATACAAGATCATCCGCCAGGTTACCAAGGTGGCGTACAAAACGGTTTTCTATAAGGATTGTGCGCGCATCTGGTTTTTCATGTATCTATGATTAGAAAAATTTGACTTCCCCATACCAGAAAAGTTGGAGCAGTCCAGTCAGAAAACCCAATAAAGATGGAGTACAAGGTGGAGGAGATCCTATATGCAAAAATCTCCTGCAAAAAGCAATGGTACCTGATCAAATGCATCAGCTACCCAATAGAGGAATCCTCATGCAAACAGCTGCTGACTTTACCAACTGTCCCCAGAAGGTTGAGGAATACTGGGGTAAAGGAGGCTCTCTTCTGGGGGTGATGTGAAAGTCAAGGCACTGCCTAAATAACACATATCTCTGATCTTCCTTACAGTGGAGATCAAGGGTAATGATATTATTATTGATAATAATAAAATTTATGGTATGAAGGCAACAACTTTAACAAAATGAGTTCTGATGAACCAGATGCCAACAACTAGATAAATTTGAGAGTGAAGATGGCAAGGCTTGGCGGAAATGGCGATTAGGCTAATCAAAGGATGCCAACTTGGAATCCAACGAGCGTGCAAATGTCAATGGCAAAGAGAAAAGACTGCACAGTGAATCAGAGGCTGCCAACTCAAATTCTCAATGATAAGAGAATGTCAAGAACCATGGCAAATTGCAGCTTAGAAACTCAGGAGCTGCCAAAAAATTACCCAAAAGAGAAATATTGTGATTAGAGAAAAATGATGATCCTGAAAGTCAGAAGCAGCAAACTTAAAATTGATTAAAATTATAAAAGTTTGTGATAAAAATGAAACAAAAAGGCTGAGCTGTAATTCATCTTTGAAGTGCAAAAATGAATGTGGAAAAGTTTACATAACATCTGAGGTACTCAACAGATGGTCTAGAATGAGCCTAAAGAAAGTCAGAGGTTAAGATTTTTAGAGGAAAACCCACTTATGGCCTGCTGCCCAAGGACTCCACAGGAGCAAGTTCCTCCACATCCTCCAATGCATAGTATAAATTCAAACTGATGAAGGCGCTTAATGCAACTTTGTCTTATTATATAACTTGAAGCCTAAAAAATTGAAAATAAAATTTAAAATAGTTAAATCATTTATTGAGATTTTGGGAAGGCAAACTGGATTTTGAACGGAAAATGAACTATACCTCAGACTTTGGAAGGCTGTCACCTCTTTTTAAGCTCTCTCCAGCGGACAGACAATCCTCCTAAGCGTCAGTATCGTCTTGACATCTTTTAAGGATATATTAACAGCTGTTCATTAAGCCAATGAACTAAGGATTTAACTCCCACTGCACTCTTCTGCTTGTGGGCCCTTACATTGGCCCTCCTATTTTACTGTTTCATGACGAAATGTAAAGATCCTGTTTGTAAAAAGCACCAAATGTAAAATAAATATGGAAAATTATTTAGAAAAATAAGCCATATGTAAAAAACGTGGGGTTTTCACTGGTGCACAGGTTTTTTTAACTTTGACTCTGGGAATAAATATAAACTTGCTAATTTGTATGAAGACAATTAGCTTAGTTGAGTTCAGATAATAGGTAGATTTGGCCCTACTCTGGCAAATAATAATAAGTGACTTTGGCCTCACTCTGGCAATATATAAAAAATCTAGTGACTTTGGCCTCACTCTGGCGTTGACACTTAGACAAGAACTCTCTTCACAAGAAGCAGATAAACTACAAGATATAATAAAAATAAAATATAGGTCTAAGGTGTTTTTATTACTAAAATGAGGGAATATTTATAGGCGGAAGTATGGTAGGACATGTGTTAGGGTTAAATCGTGGTAATTACAATGGTCTCAGAACGCCTAGCCGATGAAAAAGAGATATTGGTTCAAATTTGGGAAAGATTCCAGCTGATATTCATGAGAAATAGCGTATTTAAATCATCATTCATATCATCCCACATGTTGGCTACCAAAACTGATGATTTCCTATTAGTAATTGCCCATTTCAAGCCAATTTACTCATCTCCAAATTGTCAGCAACAATCCCCAACAAAATTGTAACCATAATTATCTTTGGATATGATCCTATGAGAATTATAATTAACCATTCAGTTGGGTATTATTGCTAACTATATGATATAATTAAATTATCATCCAAAGCTTAATCAATAAGCTAAATTAAAATATGTGAACCATTAATTACAATAATTGAAGCTTAATTAATCCCAAGCTGGATAATGTGGTCATATAAAATTCCCACGCATCCCTCATTTGACCAGATTATCAGCTAAAAATGTCCTCTTCAATACTAAAAACTACAAGTGATTCCTGGCCAATCTATCTGAAACAAACGCCTCCCTTTTTCAAGCAATGTTATGAAATGCCTGAAGAGGTATCTTTTCCCTTCCTGCCAGGTCTAGCACTGCGAGTCAACCTAATTTGATTACCTTTCATCTGCTCTCCTCACAATGGTACCTATTTCAAAGAAGAAATAGGGTTGGCCATTTCCTCAATAAATTCTCAGCCTTTAATTTCAATTTTCCTTCCATCAAGCTCAATTTTGAATCATTATTAGACTTGGCTCCATCAGTTCTAATTGAGGGATTGCCCTCAAGCCCAATGAAGCAAGTTTCCCTTGATTTAGATCAATCATTCCTAATCGAGTCAGATCTTCTCCCTGAGTTCCTTTTTCAGATCATCCAATTTTATCAACCAACAATCTTGTCAACTAAATTGTCAATTGATGTTGATGAGCATGTTGAGCTTCCATACCAGGAACTTGGGGGGAAATTAACTGAAGCCTTTAGCATTTCTTTTGCTTCTCAGGACCTTGATAATTTGCTTGACCAAAATACTGCAACTTATGAACTTCAGTTCACAGGGAAAGTACTTTTCATATGAGCCACCTCACTCCCCATATCACCGAATTTCCACCATTCCTTTCCTTTTCACTTTCAGGAGGCCCGCAGCCACTGCCTCCAAGATGATGTTTGTTGCCTGAATGACTACTTCATGGCAGGGGCTATCTGGTGATACCTCCCATTAATGGCAATATTTGGGGGCATGGTTTGACAGACACCTGAACATCTTCCCATGTTCATTTTTCTCTAATATGGCAAGTGTCCTTGACAAAGCTCATCATCAAGCACTTTGCACACAGCTTCCAGCGCTTGTGCCACATAGAGATTACATGGACTTATTTGAAGATTACATTTCCATTGCATTGCTGTTTTCCCCCACAATATGGTGTTTCTCTTCTTGCTAATTTAGAAATTGTATTTACTCTTCCAATTGTAGCATATTCTCAAAATTCCCCACAGGTCCAAAAAACTTAGTTTCATGTTGCTCTAACCCTTGCTAGTATCCAATCACAGATTGACTTTGGCAGCCTCTTTCAAATATCATTGTTCAACCTCCCTCCCCTAGAAGCATCAAAGAAGAGCTCACAATTTGTAACTCAAAGCTTAATAAAATAAAAACAAAAAACATTTCTTTTTAATCTTTTAGTTTTTTAGGTCTATTTTATAAGAAATTTACTGTGTACCCTATTAATCACACAACCATTGAACACATTTTCAATTGTGTAGGCATCATTTGCTGTTTTGGCAATAACCTCAAATGGTCCTGACCATAATGCATCTAGCTTATTTCAGTGACTGAACACATGTGTATCACAATAGGATACTCGTTCTCTAATGCCAAATTCTCTAAGGTTGGATCAACTCTTATCATCAGAATTTTTGGCATGAATCCTTCTTTATTTTTAGTATCACAAGCTTAAGATTGGAGATCCACTATTATATTTGTGAGCTTATATAGGTATTTATCTGCACTCATCCCCAGAGTTGGCTCCACTGCTGAATAGAGAATTGGTCGCATGTTGCCCTATGACCATATAATAATTAAACAGCATTTTTCCTGTAGTCAAAGGAAAACTGATATTGTACGCAAACTTATTAAACTTAAATAAGACTCCCAGGATGACGCTTTTGCGAGATCAGCTTTCTTAGCATAGTGGCAAGCATTCCATTGACTTATTCAACAACTTCATTTGTTTCAGGTCGATAGGGTGCAGATACCACCCCTTTAATTTCCATTAGATCATTCAGGCGTGGAATTATGAACAAGGAAAGGTTTGTCCCATTGTCACTTAGTAAAACTTGAGAACACCTATGCTGATATACCACCTGCTCCAAGAAAAATTTGGTGCTACTCAGGGGATCTGCTTGGTTCAAAGCTCAGGTTTCAACTCACCTCATAAGGTGGTCAATCACTACTATGATGCAATGTACCCCACTCATACTTGCACTCAATGGCCCATACATCAATTGAAACTGTATGCCATGCAAATCCTGGCTTCACCAAGCAATAATTTATAATGTTTTTATGTGGCTTGCGGAGCTGACACTACACACAACATGTAATATAATTGGCAACATCATAACTTAGAGATTCCCAACACAAGTATTGCCTGATATGTTAAAACATTTTCTTTAACCGACATGTCCAACAACCTTGCGGGCAGCTCAAATGATTTCTGTACATTCTGAAGGTTTCAGAAACAAAAACCTTTTTTGTCCATTATTTTAAATAATTGGCCATTGACAGAACTCAGTTTTTTCAATCACATTTTTCAGCGCTTTTTGAATTTCAACTGGTTCTTCTTGTAACTCTTCATGAATCATTCACTCAAATAGGTCATCGCCATGATCTTGCACAGCAAAAATGACAGGTAACCTTGATAACTCATCAGCACTTTAGATTTTTTCCCAGCTCGATGTTCTATCTCAAAGTCATAGGCCTGAAACTTCAAAGACCACCTTGCTAATATCCCTTCTGGTTCTTTGAGATTATGGAGCCAATGGAGAGAGGCGTGGTTGGTCACACCCTTGGAATGTATTCCATTGATATAGACTCAAAATTGCTTGAAGGCATATATAATTGCAAGACACTCTCACTCTGTGACCATATAGTTCCTTTCGGACTTTGACAGAGCTTGACTGACATATGCCACAGGGTGTTTATCCCATTTTTGTCTACTTGGCTAAGGACGGCTTTTATTGCCATCAGTGATGCTTTCAA
The DNA here is from genome assembly GCA_022478985.1 of Massospora cicadina. Taxonomy (NCBI): domain Eukaryota; kingdom Fungi; phylum Entomophthoromycota; class Entomophthoromycetes; order Entomophthorales; family Entomophthoraceae; genus Massospora; species Massospora cicadina. Next base: position 15,021 of record JAKSZP010006051.1, on the reverse strand, counting down.
TTGAATAATAAATGTGTCAAGATTCTGATATGACTGGATGATAATTGTGGGACAGAAGGGCGGAATCCGCCAAACATAGTATCAGTTATGATTATTTGAGTGCCTTGAGATGAGGCGATATTGGGATAACGGGTCTTTATTGGATATAAAGGGTTTTATTGGATCGCCTCAATATAAGGTGATAAGGCGATGTTCAACAAATACAAAGTAAATTGCTACGATTAGGGCGACAGAGGATTAGAGAGTAACAAGAAAAATTTGAGGAGAACCGGTGGAATAGAATAACCCAAGCAATAAGAAGCAGTATCACCTGAAGCCAATGTATATAAGCGAAATGGGCGATTGAGAGGAGGTAGGTTGTTTGAGCATAGATGAGATGGGACAGCGAAAAGTAGCTGTATTTATAAGAAATAAATAAAAGAATTGGTTGGGGCAATTGCTCCTATTTTCAGTATGTTTAAAGTGCGTCCAAAGGACCGACAATCTCCAAGTTGTCCATATGTTGCTCAGTGGGTTCAACCTGTGCAAATAACTTGACAGATCCTAGTGATACCATCCAAAAAAATAACAGTGGTGCTCACTACAGGGGGCCCATTGATCAACCTAACACACCAGAACTCCAGTAGCCAGCCATGCCTTATCCAAGCTGTGTTATTGGGGAGTCTTCCCAAAACACCGCATCAGCTGGATATGAGGAACTAAAAGTCACCTTGGCGTGGTGCTCAAAAAACAAGATGAACTTCTTCAAGAACGAAATGTGGTTATGCACCAACTTAATAGTACATTTAGTCAAATACAAATCTTGGTACTACAAAACAAAGAATTTACTGAACGACTGAATGATACCACCCAGTGGCTGCAATGTGCAGAACAAAGACTGACCAATCCTTCTCTGTCATCTGTCTGGGACAATGATGACTATCAAGAAGAGGCACCTTATGTAGGAGAAACAATGCTGGTCAAAGCTACTACACCCAAGATGATAGCACCAGATACTCATATTAGTTGGAACAACACTTACCTCAAGTAATGGTGGTATTACCTATGACCAAAGGTCATGCTACCTCTGAAGCGACAGATATCCCAACTTCCGCTAATCCCACTCCTCATCAAGGATCCGCTTTTGGTTCTCATTCCATTCCTCAGTACAGCCCCAAACCCCGCAAATGAAAGGAGGAAGTTAATATCAAAAAATACCCCCGCTTGACCGCAATGAAAACATTCCTGGGTTCTTTAAACAATTTGAGTTCTCAGCGGAAGAAGCCCTGATAAGTGGAAGGCTAAGTTGTTAATATCTGCCTTGGATGTAGGAAGCGCCGATCAGGTCACCTGTCACCTCCCAAGTAGTTCTGTCACTTATAAGGACATAAAGGACACCATACTCCACTTGTTTGGGGGAAACTCAAAGATGTCGCAGTGGAAAGCGAAATTCTTAACAATTGGATTCTGTTGAAATGAGACTCTCATAGAGTTTGCTGATCAATTCACAATAGAAGCCCATAGACTGATTGGAGCTGGGTACTTATCAGAAGCCAACATGTGCATTGCCATGTCCGCCGCGGTGAAGCCATATTGTGAACTTTCTAATGTTAATTCACCACTTCTGGATGATGACGTACCTCTGCTTAAGATTGTACAGTTTTTACGTTGGGTATCCCCTAACTTTTTTCCTCTGAATGCGGATTGTAAGACTACCACTGCCACTGCACCCTCTTATTCCAGAGAATACTATCGTCCACCTCCAGCTCCAACTAGTAATCCTCAGCCTTTCTATAAACTCTGCACCTCGTCCTTGGACGAATTATAATCAACAGTTCGATCAGCATCAATGGGCTGGCCATGACAACTGTCAGCAACCTAGTTATTGACCCAGACCCAACTATGCCGACTGTCAACAATTGGCTTACCGACCTGGAGCTGGTTATACAGAATGACCTCAATTTTTCCAGTCTGGACCCACCTATGATAACCCAGGATGTGGTTCTTATGGGGTTAACTGCTATGAATGTGGTCGCCCTGGTCATTTGGCGAGATTCTGCCATAATTACCATGTGAACTACGCACAAGATCAATACTATCAGGGAAAAGATGGAGCAGAGTAGAGATGGGACCCTCTACCTCCACGATACCCACTAAAAACGTCCCTGAATCAATAGTAGTATACCCTGCAAAAGTCCCTCAGTACGATGACGGAATTTTATACCAGCAGCCAGTTGGAGGAGTAAATGTAGTAACCTGAGCTCAAGCCAAGGCGGCGGCAGAAGAAGAGTCCCTCAAACAACCAAAGCCCTATGCCTGTCAAATGCTTGATCAAGCTTCCTTGGATCAACTTGATTTTGCCGCAGATGCGCCAACTCTGAAAGGAGTGAACGTTGCCCTTCTGGTAGATGCCATTGTCAGAGAATACCCCCAAATCGGAGAGGGGATAATAATCTTTCTTGGGAAAAGAGAGCCTGTAAGTGCTCACATATTAAACAGTCAATATTCTTCTTATTCTGAGTGTACATACTGTGATATTTTAGTAACAAAAAATAGAGTTCGCGCTATAATAGATACTGTTGCTCCAGTCAACATAGTTTCCACTAAGTTGATGGAAAATTGAAGTTGAAACCTGATCTGGACCATCTCATGGCTTACAGAACTGCTGGAGCTTTGTAAACACTGTCTCTGAGGGAGCTTATAGTGCGCTACCTCTGCGCTTTGGGTCCATTGACATTGTAGCTCCAGCAATTGTGCTACCAAATGAAAACTATGACCTTTTAAATGGGACTGCTTTCCTGCGTTGTTTAAGGGCTGTCATTGATATGACGGAGGAGACCCTCGCCATTCTGGGTTAGCAGATCCCAATTTACTTTACTACTAGTAGAGTACCAAAGAATCTGGTGCATATGAGCCATATCAACTTTGCCTATAGTGACGGGGTATGGCCTGTTTGCTAGCATCAACTAAAGAGCAAGACTCAGACCCTCCCCCAGTAGATATATGAATATCAAGGAATACCTCTTCGAGCGGCAGGGTCCATATCTATCCCTTCCGGCCATCAATTATTAGTGAATACTGAGTTAGAGGTGGAAGTGCCGAGTGGGTTATATGGGGAAGTCATTGGGCTCTATCATCAAACACAGTTTGAGCCGCATGTGGCTCCAGGAATTACACTTCCAGGACATAAAGAGATAAAGGTTTTGTTAGCAAACCTGCAGAGCGAACCAATGCAAATCTGCTGCCACCAAACTGCAGTGTATCTACATTTGATTCCCATAGATGAGGTTCATCAGGTTCATGATTTTGGATCATTGGATGAATTTGGTCTACCAGTCAAAACATCAGCTGATGTACTAACGGTGGTACCGCGGAGTAATTTAATGGGATTATCAGATGAACAAAAAGACCAAGCAATAGCTTTATTTCAGAAATATAAGGGGATGTTTGCTGTCGATGACCATGATTTAGGATGTACTTGGGGGGAGTGGTCCTTCAATTAGATACCGGTGATCATCCTCCTATAAGGTCTCAGCTGATCCGCCATTCCCAGGAAGTGGAAGATGTGGTTACTGAGGAAATCAACAAGTTGTTAAAACAAGGGATGCTCAAACCATCCAAAAGCCCATGGTCTTCACCTGTTCTAATTGTAAAAAAGAAGGACATCACCAACCATGTAGTAATAGACTACCAGAAGCTCAACAGTATTTCAAAAAAGGATTCTTATCCCTTGCTCAGAATTGACAATGCTCTGGACCAATTAGGGGGTGCCCATTACTTTTCTGCGATGGAATTGATATCAGGCTACTGGCAAATCAAGTTACCCATGGTGGAAAAGGAAAAATGCACGGTGATCATCTCTAAAGACCTTTTTCAACCAACATGGATGCCTTAAAGACTGTGCAACGCCCCAGCTACGTTTCAGCGTGACATGTACACTACTCTTGGCGACCTGAAACTGTCATGCATCTTAGTATACCTTAATGATATTAACATTTTCTCTCAAACTTTTTTGGAGCACCTCGACCACCTTGAAGCAGTATTCTGCCAGGTGGATGAGGTGAACACTAAAATTAAACCTTGAAAGTGTGACTTCTTCAAAGATCAGCTGGAATACCTGGGGTTTGTGGTAGACTCAAAAGTGCTGCAACCACAACTGGCTAAGGTGGTGGCCATCAGCAAAATGACTACTCCCAATAGTAAGCATGACATACAGGTATTTTTGGGAATGGTCAGTTACTACCGGCGCTTTATCCCTAATTTTAGCTGTATTGGGGGGCCGCTATTTGAGTTGTTAAAAAAGACGCTGTGTTCAAATGGATGGAACATCATCAATCTGCTTTCAATACAATCCATATGGCGTTGAGCAGTGCACCGGTGTTGCGATATCCAAACTTTGACAGGGGGTTTATCATTCGAATAGATGCATCCCTCTCCGCTGTTGGGGCAGTACTTTCTCAGAAAGATGATGAGGGAGAAGAACATCCTGTTTCATTCTGTAGTCATAGTCTGAACTGTCATGAGCGTAATTATACTGTGACCGAGTGAGAGTGCTTAGCAGTAATTTATGCGTATAAACAATTCAGAGTCTATATGCATGGGGTAAAGTTTAAAGTCATAACTGATCACGCCTCATTATGCTGGTTGAAGAACCTCAAAGAACCGGAAGGACGGTTGGCTCAATGGGCTCTCAAGTTACAGGCTTATAATTTTGAGATTCTTCATCAGCTAGTAACAAAGCATCAGAATGCTGACTGTTTATCTTGATTACTGACTATTGCAGTGACAGCGGACCTCATCGACATGATATATGATAAGATGCTCAGTGGGAAATACGATGATGAACCGCCCCAAGTAATCAAAGTGTTAAATGAAATGCGCACAAATACCTTCCAATGGAATGGAGAACTGTACAAACAAATCAGTGATTCTACAGTGAATTTCCCACGTCCCTCAGCATGACCAGGAATCATTATGAGCATGCACAGAACAGTTGGTCATGGTGGAGTGCATAAAACTATGGAGTTGTTATGCCCATGGTACTATTGGGAAAGTATGAACTTCGATGTGCTTGAAACCATTTCTTGTTGCCATCAGTGTCAAGTGGAGAAGCCATTCCGCCGTACAATGTCATATTGGTTAGTGAAACCACATTTCACTTGCCACATGGTCTCCCTCAATGTTGTTGGGCCCTTGCCAACAGGAGCTAACCATTGTAAGTACATTTTAGTGGCTATCAACCACTTATCCTGGTGGGTTGAAGCAAGGGCGATATGAGACTTGGGGGCAATTATAGTGGCCTGATTCATGTTGAAATGCATTATTCAGTGGAATGGCTGCCCTCAGTTTATTCTCACTAATAATGGAACCAACTTCACCTCATACATCCTCCCCAAGCTGAAAAAGCTTATGGGAATCTGCGGGGTTCTGACGATCCCATACCACCCCAAGTCCAACAGAATGGTCGAACAAGTGAATGGAACTCTAATGAACATACTATAAAAATTAGTAATGGATCACCCTTCCGATTGGAGCTCTCTCCTTTCCACCGCCATGTTTGCTTATAACATTAGTTACCATTCTACCACGGGGAAGAGTCCCTTACAACTACTATTCAGCTGACACCTGACTCTCCCTGCATTGCTTTATGCATGTGTAGAAGACACTGGTGGACTAAAACCCCACTGCTATCTGACTAACCTCACAAAAATTCTGATCAAATTGCAGACTGAAGCATATTTTTTCAGCTTAGCTAAGAAGATCAGGAAAGGGGTTGAAGGCGAGTTGGTAAGGGCGTACGGCTACCAACCTGAAGGTTGCAGGTTTAATTCCCACCCTTCGCACATCGATTGGGGTGCTAGCCAAAGGAAGCTATTGGCGGTTAGTAGGTTTAATAACACGAAAACCTTACCCATGACGTAACCAAAAAAATTTGAGTCCCATCTGGAGGTGGAAAACTTTCTTCGACAGAGTTGACCCTGTTCAGGTTTCATGTCATTTCTTTCTTTCAGTAATGCCTGTCCCCTGGTCGGCTTGCCTCATTTAAATAAGAAGATCAGGAATCAGGCCGCTGATCAGGAATGTCATAGTGGGCTGACACCGTTCAAGGAAGGTAATATGGTTCTCTTTCAAAACCAACATGGATTCAGGTGGAAACACAAGCTGGCCAGTATTTGGATTGGTCCATTCAAAGCAGTAGAGAAACTGAGGTCGACGCATATATCATCAAGGATCCTACAAGTGGTTAGATCATTAACCAAGTACACGTGAGGTTCCTCCGACCTTACAGACAATAGGATCTTATCATCCAGTCAATGAGGGGGTAATGTTGAGATTCTGATATGACTGGACGATAATTGTGGTACAGTAGGGAGGAATCAGCTGAACCTAGTATCAGTTATGATTATTAGAGTGCCTTGAGATGAGACAATATTGGGATAATGGGTCTTTATTGGATATAATGGGTTTTATTGGATCACCTCTATATAAGGTGACAAAGCGATGTTTGACAAATATGAAGTAAATTGCTACAATTAGGGAGACAGAGGATTAGAAAATAACAAGCCAAATTTGAGGAGAATTGGCGGAATAAAATAACCCAAGCAATGAGAAGTGGTATCACCTGAAGCCAATGTGTATAAGCGAAATGGGCGATTGAGAGAAGGTAGGTTGTTTTTAGTGTAGATAAGACAGGACAGCGAAAAGTAGCTGTATTCATAAGAAATAAATAAAAGAATTGGTTGAGGAAATTGCTCCTAGTTTTAGTATATTTTCAAGTGTGTCAAAGGACTGACGATCCTCACATCGTCCATCAGTTGCTCAGTGGGTTTGACCTGTACAAATGACCTGAAGAATCCTAGCAATACCATCCAAAAAAATAACAAAATGGTTTCTCAAAATTTGGATATTCTAGGATCAGACTCATTGCCAAATTGTTCTCTCAATTCATCAAATGCAATATGAGCCTCATCATTCCAGGCAAATCCCTTTTCTGGATACTTCAATTTAAGTAAAAGTGGATCATCTATTTTTTTCAAAATACTTAATGAATTGGTGATAATAGCCAACCATTCTAAGAAAGACTTGAATATCCCAAACGCTCTTAGGGACTGACATCTTTTTAATTGCTTCTACCTTCTGTTCTTAGGGCTTGAGTCCCTCTGCGTTGATTACAAACCCCAAATACTTTAATTCCTTCTTGAAGAAATGATACTTTATTGGCTTAATTATGAGATTTGTGGAAGCCAGTCACTTGAACACTTCCTCAAGGTGGTGTAGGTGTTCAGTGAACGTTTGGCTAAATACATTAATATTGTCCAGATAGACAAGGACACAGGACAGCTCCAGATCCAATAAAATCATGCTCATTGCCCACTGGAATGTCACTGGGGCGTTACACAAGCCTTGAGGCATCCTCATCGGCTGGTACAATCCCTGTTCTGTGATAATAGCACACTTTTTCTTGATCTTCTGGGGGCATATCTATTCGTCAATAACCGTAGATTAAGTTTATGGTGGAGAATAACTTGGCTCCTCCTAACCAGTCCAGTATTGTTGATTCTTGGCAGGGAATAAAAGTCCTTTTTCATGATTTTATTTAACTGGTGTTAATCAATTACAACTCAATTTGATCCATCTTTCTTTTCAACAATTAATATAGCACTCGCCCATAGGCTTAATGATGGTACGAGCATTCCAAAGTCTATGAGTTTTTTGATTTCTTTGGCAACAACTGCCTCTGCTGCCCTGGACCTTCAAATAGGCCTCAATTAAATTGGTCCAGCAACCCCAGTATCAACTTGGTGCAAAACATCCTTTGTGCACCCAAGATCATGGTCATCCTGCATGAAATTAATTTGATATTTTTCAAATAAGGCCAAAACTTCATCTTTCTGACTACTCCGTTAATACAGCTAACTGATCCATTTCAATTAACATGTGGATATTCCTATTGGTATCATTTGGTAATCCTAATTCATCTAATTCTCCAAATTCATGGAAGGAATGAATCTTCATTACTGGTTTTAACTGGGAAAATGCAACTATCTGATGCTTTTTTTTTATTGGAGTTTTTCCCAGATTAAACAAAAGGACCCAAATCTCCTCATGACCAGGGATTAAAATACCTGGGGCTACCCAAGGCTTGATCCTTAATTGTTGCCAAGAGAGCTTCAATTTTCAAATATAACTGTTCTGGAGTTTCCAAAGTCAGTCTGGTCTCCACGATTTGTTGCATTCCCAGCTGAATTATGACATCTTCCTTAGAATAGATTGGGATTCCACGATTTTCATCTACATATTTGTGTAACTTCTGGATTTTCTTCCCAACCAATTTGTAACCAACAGATAATATCCCATTCTTATAGACTAAACTGATGAAATTATTTCTCTTACTGAGGGGCATCTTCCCCTCCCGTTGATAAATCAGTGGCAACATCTGCCCCAGAATCATCAAAGTGTCTTCCTCAAAATTACATTTAACCCCATACTTTCACATGAAGTCAGTGATAATGAGGATATCATAATTCTGTTTGGCCAGGAAAATCTCCAGCACTGATACAACCAAGGATCCAAACCATAGTGGCAGTGCACTATAGGTCCCATGGGAAGTGGTAGAGTCAGGTCCAGCCATCCCATACTGCTTTCTGTGCTCTAATCCAGATTGGCTTTTAATCTCTTCACTAATTTGGTTAATACTAAATTGACTGGCGCTCCACTGTTGATTATTGCCCTAACAGGGACTTGGTTTACCAAAATATCCATATACGTGCACTCAAAAAATAAGAAAAGCTATTGTTTACTGCATGTATGATAGATTTATTGGCCAAATCCAGGGTATAAATTAAAAGAGCTAATATATTGGGGAACGTTTCTCAAATTGTACCAATCAGAATTGATACATTGAATTCGTCTAACTTGTAATTTAATAATCAGTTTTACCTTCAGTATTTCAGAATTTTTCCACTATCTGTCAGGCATACGGGCGAGCTACTTCTTCTATAATTTTGGGGCAGTCCCCTTCAAAATTTGATCTTATTATTGCTTTTATATCTTGGTAGACAATTTGATGAAGGGGATCTAACTCAGGCTCATCTGCAAATAGATCCAACTTGTCCAATTTGTATAATTTATTTGGGGGAACTTGGTTACCTGAAGCTCTAGATTGTACCTCATCAAGACCGCTGGTCTTTTCCTTTCTCATTGGAAATTTCTTGTTTCTCATTGGATGGACTAAGTTAACCTGATCCTTCAGTTTTAGTTGTCCACAGTTAATAGTAAAATGACCAGGCTGTCCACACTTATTACAAGTTAACTGAGGCTTATTGAACGGTCTAGATCCTCAATACTGTTTATCATGATTCCCTCAATTGTTGAAATCTCTGGATATGTCAGGGAATCTTCCTGGACCCTTATTATTGTTTGACTGGTTATTCAGTTTATATGTCCAATTTGGCGCTTTGAGCGTTGCTGAAAAGACCTTTAGATGTTCTATCATTTGGGAAATAGTTTATTTGCTAGTAAGAGTGGATGACATCGTTCAGTGCAAAACTTGGTGAGGACACAAAGCCTTCTGCATCGCAATCCTCCCATCAAAATCAGTCATCATAATAGCTCCACTGATAATTTGTGCTTTCTCATGAAAACAATCGGCAAACATACCCACCGTTTCATCCTTCTTAAACTGAATTCCCATAAATTCTTGTTTCTGGGCTGACATCTTATCTGGACTACCAAATTCTTTTAGAATCGCCTCCTTTGCCTTCAAATAGCTCCAGTTCTCCCCATGAAGATAAGGCAAAACTAGATTTTGACATGAAGTATCAAGGCAATTTATGATGGTGACAGCTTTCTGCTGGTCACTATAGCCATACATGGTCATCTCAAAGAAATGGAAGAAGGCAGGCATGTTATGCCAATGGTAAAAAGGTAACTTCAAAGTGTTCTTAAAATCTTCAATGATGATTTATGTGGTTTTTCTGTTCGGAATTTGAGTGGACACTGGAGTTGCTTCAGGTGTAACTTCAGGAAGCGCTGCAATGGTTAAAGGCATTTCCTGAACAGGCTGGATCATGATGTCAGCATAACTTTCTACTTTAATAGATGCTGACTCATCCTCAAATAAATTTGCCTCGTGGTACTCATCTTGTGAGGAAGTACATTTAGAGTCTTCAAGGTCATCCAATAGTCTAAGGACTTTTTACTCCCAAGCCAAGCATTTTCGGTCATTTTCCCAAGACAGATGATTTTTATTAATTTCCCCATTTAAAGTGGCTTTCAATGTTTCAATTTCCTTCTGCAATGTGCCTTCTCGTTTTTGGATATTGAATAGATGTTCATATAGTTCTTGATTTTCCTTTTCATATTTGAACATTTCATCATCTAATTTGATGACTTTAAGCTTCAAGGAATCTAATTCAGATTGAGTTGCCAATTATAATGCATTCTTATTAACATAATTCTATCTCTGTACGAAGATTGTCAATTTTGGCTCTCATTTCCTCACTGAGATTTTCGAATTTTCTCTATATCTTTGATGGTATTCTTAAATCCTGTCTCCCCTTGATTAAATTGAGCATGACCGTGTGGGTTTTGGTGTTGGGAGCAGCCATTGGCACAGTTGCCTCCTGAGCTCAAATCAAATCAGCAATAATTGATTTAGCCAATTGGCAGTGTTTGTCCACATAATGCTTCCATCAGTAATTGAATTCAATTTGGTTGATAATCTCTTCAACTATCCACCAAAGTTTGCTATCCAGCTTGGCCACCAGATTCTTAATTTGGGGAGCTTGATTTCTGAACACACTGTGATGTGGAATCCAAGCCAGCACGAATCTGCTGAAAACTGATTTCTAGTTGTCACATTAATGCCTTTTGTTGTACACTGTTGTGTCAAGTGTACTCAAAATAGATCAGCGATCACCACCTGCTGCTGGACTTGGATGGCTCTCATGTTTTGGGTAGTTGGCTACACATACTTTATAACATAATTACCGATGTTACCAATGCTTTGCAAATATCCTGCTAAAGTCAAAGTGTTCATATTGAGGAAATTTTCAAAGTGTCATCTTCACTCTTCCTGATTGGTTGTGTGATGGAATAATCCTCAGCTTCAATCAAGAGTATCAGTCAGCAAAATTTTAAAATCCTCTCATCAGGATATCACTAATAATGGGTAAATGTTCTAGGATTTGCTCTGAAGGTAGTTCATATATTGTTACAGCATTTTTGTTTAGTCCAATCGTTGATAGATGGATATATTGGGGATCCACCAGCATATCCGCCTATAATTGGATATATCCTCTCTGGGCTGCTGATGATCCTGCCTCCTCATTTCTTTAGTGCTCCATATTAATTAATTAAATTGGCATTATTAATTTCATATAATCTTGACTCAAGCCCATGTAGTGAGCACCACATGTAAAAACTTTGGGGTTTTCATTGGTGCACAGGTTCGCTTAACTTCTGACTATGGAATTAAATATTAACTTGCTTATTGTATGAATAAAATTGGCTTAGTTGAGTTCAGATAAATTTGTAGATTTGGCCCTATACTGGCGGTTAATAATAAGTGACTTTAACCTCACTTTGGCAACATATAAGAATTCAAGTGACTTAGGCCTCACTATGGCATTGACACTTAGACAAGGACTCTCTTTACAAGAAGCATATAAACTACAAGATAAATTAAAGATAAAATATGGGTCTAAGGTGTTTTTATTATTAAAATGAGGGAATATTTATAGGTGGAAGAATGAGAGGACATGTGTTAGGGGTAAGTCGTGGTAATTACAATGGTCTCAGAACGCCTAGCTGATGCAAAAGAGATATTGGTTTAAATTTGGGAAAGATTCCAGCTGATATTCATGAGAAATAGCGTATTTAAATCACCATTCATATCATCCCACATGTTGGCTACCAAACCTGATGATTTCCCATGAGTAATTGCCCATTTTGAGTTAATTTACTTATCTCCAAATTGTTGGCAACAATCCCTGACAAAATTGTAACATAATTATTATTGGATATAATCCCATGAGAATTATGATTAACCATTCTTTTGGTTATTTATTGCCAACTAGATGACATAATTAAATTATTGTCCAAAGCTTAATCAATAAGCTAAATAAAATATGCAAACCATTAATTAAAATAAATTGAAGCTTAATTAATCCCAAGCTGGATAATGTGGTCATATAAAATTACCACACCATATCATGATTAAGTAACCACCAACTTGAATCATCTAAGGTATATAATTTTCAATGCAGCATTACAATATGTCTGAAATATTATTTGCTACCACCAAAAATAGATTTATACTAGAATTTCAATAGACATAAAGGGTAGAATAGATCTTTTTAGACTAAAAATAGTTTATTATGAACTACAAACACTTGAAATATCACACCCCATCCATTTCTAGCTTTTTGATAAAGTTGAGAATGAGCCATGGGTACTTATAGGATTAACTATATTGATAGAATAACATCTGTATTAATTATCAGGTTAAAAGTTCTCTTAACTGTAAGCTGAGGTTCTAATTGGGATCAATTCTGTTTAATCAGCAGAGCGGTTAAAGTAGTAGAAGAAGAGGGTCTAGATAGACTGTTTTTTAAAATCTTCTAAGTCATTCCATATTGAGGGGAGGATACCCAAGTGGTAGAGTAGGGACCTCTATTGCTGCTTCCCCGAGTTTGATTCTGGTACTGGAACTTTGGGTAGGGGACAATTATGACTGTGTTGGCGTTGCGCACTAATGCCCCAAACTGAGATAGCGAATAGCAAAGGCTGTCCATGGAGTTCCTGGCCTATCATATGCCACGCGTGGAGGGTTTTCCAGATTTTATCCTTTTTTCCCATTCATTTGATTTCCCTTAATCAGTGCAGTATTGTCCCCAGGTCATCCCACCTCAAATAAAATTGAATAAAATCGAATAAAGTAATTCATACCATATTAACTGCCCAATTGAGACCCTCATTGTTTTCTGTTGGCAATGATCTCATGACCACATTGGTTGAAGTCATCTTTTTTGTAGCTCGTGAAGATGAGGGGCTAATCCAGATGGTGTCTCCATTGGTTCCTGCATGCATGATAATTCCTGATCAAATTTCCCAAGCGTGACTTCAGTGGCAGTATCAATTTAAAGGACTCAATGGGTAACTTATCAATTTTTATTTAGGAGTGGGAAATTGAATGTGTTCATTATATTATATCCCAACAATACTCACCTCAAGCTCCAGTTAGAGGTGAGCATATGGTTGTAGGAATCAGCCATGAACTCAGTTTATCACTGACTTTTAGGTAACATATAAAATGGAGTACTCATAATTCACATATATTTTTGGTCTTAAGACAATGAAAAAGTCAAGATTCCTGATACCAAATTGGTCCTTGATAAGTTGAATATTGACCCTTATGATTAAACCCTGTCACTTAAGGCACTGATGGGGAATATGATCAGGAAGAATCACGTGCACAGGATATCATGGAGATGCCTTCTAGAATTACACCTCCACTTCCCAAATCACAAAAGGCGTGACTCCCATTAATTCATACACAAGAACATTGTAAACAAATAACAATGAAGTCATCAACTATTCAAACAATTCAGAAGGACTAGAAATATCTTTATTGTACAGAGCTATGGAGATTTTTTAGCCTCAAGTCCTCGCTCACCCTATAGTAATTAAATCATTTTAAATTAGTGAAATAGCCTATTTACCCCATCTTTTCATCTTCATCACCCTCTCAGCTAATTTTACAACTTTTAATCCCTTTTTGAACCTTGGCTTACAGTCAAAAGAACTGATAAGCTGACATAAGTGTTGCTTATTACAGGGACGATCTGAGCAATATAATGAAAATGTCCAACACAAAGAAATGGAAAATATTAGCAGTCAAAAAGGCCAATCTGAGTCGGAAATTTACCTTTTTAAGGTTAAGCCTTATCCTGAGGTAAACCTTGACTTTTTCCTTAATGCCGTGTCTTGGGGTATGAGGCTAAAAGCTAATAGGTTCAATAAAACATTACCAAAGGGTCTAGAACCTCATAGGATGATGTTCTATCCAAATTGGGATGAAATCATTCATATCTGAATATATCAGGTGATTTGTAGCAACCTTGTTATATATTCATCTAATATGATTGATATCTCTCTTATTAGATATCAGAATATCAACTTTTGTTCATAATAATTATACTTGACCCTATAAAAGACTCAGCAAATATTCCGATAAAGACATCAATTGATGGCAACCTATAATCTTATATATATTTACTTAATTTATAATATTTAAGAGCCACGGATGGGCCTTTGTGAACCCTGAAGTGGCTAAACAATATCTACTGGGCCTTGACATTATGCTATGAGGCTAGACCATCTGTTGAGGATCCCAAGTCCAGACACTTAATCTAATCTTATTTCCCTAATTGGATTTACCCAAATTGAGGCCAACCCATCATTTGAACTAATATATATATGATATTTAAGGGAATTGAATTGCTCCAAATCTCATCCTAATATATTTGAACCCCTCCACACTATCCAGCTTCAAGACTTACCTGCCACTTTTGGAATGTAATTCAAAACTCTGAAAGTGGTGCTAACTACAGGGGTATCTCCAAGCTAGAATCAAGTGAAAACATCTTTCGCGTCCTGGAGGATAATTTCAATAAGACTTTTTCAAAATTCCAGTAAGGACCTAAACTGACTCTCAATTGATAATGGATCGACTTATTTTTATATTTATGAATTTTCCAAAGTTGACCAAAATGGTATGGGTGAGCCTGCCACGGTGCTAATATTTACTAAAAAAGAGACTTGGGATTCCCTGTGTAATAACACAGGATATTTTATTATTTATTTATATATTTATTTAATTGACAATATATCGAGATTTACCAACACTATCTCTTTACTAATATCTCATTGTGAAACATCATGAAGGATGTCTTAATGAAGGTCAACTCCCAATGGCTGTTTACCTCTCTTGGTCTTTCCAAGACTCTGTTTTGCCCTTGATGAATGATAAAATTGTGA